>JAYMFT010230100.1:0-11208 GCA_038088735.1 Panulirus argus
TCTCTCTCTCTCTCTCTCTCTCTCTCTCTCTCTCTCTCTCTCTCTCTCTCTTTCTCTCTCTCTCTCTCTCTCTCGCTATGAGTTACTGGAGTAAAGGAGCAGCAGAGAGTAGTACGCTACGTATTTTCAAAATGACAAAGTATTTGGAAATGAAAAAAAAAAAATAAAATACACGTACCCCGTTTTCTTACGGGGAATTCATAATGACTCTGATTCGCAACATGGTTTGCGTTGTGCATGCGGAGAGAAGCCAGAAAAAAAGAAAGAGAAAGAGAAAGAGAAAGCATAAAGAAGAGGCAGACACGAGGAATAACTCCAGATGAAAATGTCCACAGATGATCGTCTACCGGGAAACACTAGCTATGACTGCCGCTACCTCCCTGCTACTGACTGTATCGACCAATCAGTGGATAATACAATGCCATTCATCTCACACACCCCATCCCCTCATTCCGTACTCTGATATATATAATCATCTGATCATTCTTCACGATTATGCTGATATAACACACACACACACACCGAACGAACGGTAATTTCCATACAATTTGCATTCGACGTACTCCGCGTGGTTATCACATTTTGCTGCTCTGTCGCGCCCTATCGAGGGCTGAGTACGTTGTTTTCGTCTTGAAATAATAACTGGATATGTCCTCCGTGTGTCTGTGTGTGTGTGTGTGTGTGTGTGTGTGTGTGTGTGTGTGTGTGAAAAGAAGATACACAGGAACTTTGAGCAATTAGTCGTGAACGCTTGGAGGTTTATATTTACTAAAAGATCTGGCGTGAAAAAAAGAAAAACAACTTTCTCTCTCTAGGCCTTCCTGGCTGCAAGTGACCGAGGGGAGAGGAGTTGAAACAATGGGGGCGGGTGTTGGTATAGTCTGCTGGACAATGGCCACGGGTAGAGGGGCCCAGCGGCTTTCCAAGCCTAATCCCCGGCCGGCGGTGTGGCAACGCTTCCGGACACCACTTGTTGGCACTCCTCTCACCCTCCTGGCCGTGGATGACGCTGTGGGCGGAAGGATGAGCCTCCCTAGGCCTGGTGGATGACAGGCTAGTGGTGGAAAGGGGGGGGGGGGAAGGAGCCTCCCTGGCCTGGTGGATGTCACACCAGTGGTGGGGTGTGTGTGTGTGTGTGTGTGTGTGTGTGTGTCTACAGCTGGTGGTAGTGAAACCTGGCGGCGGGCCACCGCGGGCTGGGTCCTCCTCACGTGAACCACTAGAGACCACACCAAGACAAACATAACGCCGAAAAAAAAAATAAATAAATATATGAAAAGAAACAAAACACGAAGAGTAAATTAAAAAAAATGCTTGCTTATCAAATACTGGATAACATAATAGCTAATTCACTGAGGATGAAAAACAGAGTAAATTAATAACATAAAGAGTTCCGGGGATGCGTTCAGCGAGATCATATTATGTGACGACCATAAAAGAAAACTAGGGAGGGGAGCGAACACCTCCTCCACCACCAACCAGTGCTGCCAGACACTCCACCCTCACCAACACACTGCCTTCTCATTACACATACTCTCCTTCTCATTCGATGTCCACGCATGTTCGCACTGCCCTCACCAACATAGAATGTTTCTCAAGCCCTTCACCATCACACACACACATACACATATTACACCACCAACATACGGATTCCCTCATTCACATCAACATATGTAGGATCTCTTGCCCTCTCCAACATATACATGGGACTACTCCCTCTTGTGTTTTTCTGGACAATCACAAACCCTCCACCGCCTCACCTACACAATATCCCCTCACCTCACCAACACACTCTCCATCTCATCGACATACTCTTTCCTCCTCTCAATAACAGACTTACTCCTTCTTCGTCAACAAACTCTTCCTTTATTAACATACCCTTCCGTCCTTTCTCGAACATATTGTCCTCTCTTCATCATACTCTCCCGACCTCTCTCCAACATACGGTTCTCTCACCGGCATATTCTCCCCTCATCTCATTAACATACTCCCCCTCCTTAGTATACTACCCTCCCCAGTATACTCTCTTCTCACTAACATACTCTCTCCTGCTAAAGACCTCCTCTCGCATCAACAAAAATTCACCCTCCCCAACATACTCTCTCCTCACCAGCATAACTGTACGCCCCCGTCACCAACATATATTTCTCCCCCTCCTCACCAACACTCCCCCATCCCCTGCTTTCACCAACACACCGGCCCTAAGGCCATAACTCCGACCTCTGCGCCAGGAAAACCCGCCTTTATAATAACGCCGACAAAATCCCTTCAGATCGTCCCCCCCCCCTTGCCCCATCATCATTTGCCCCCCCTTCTCCCCATCTCCACACCTCACCCCCCCGTCCCCTCTAGCCCATCTTTGCCCCCCCCTCCCCCCGCCCCATCACCACCCTCTTGAACCCTTCCTTAGGAAATCAATTTCGGCGACTTGCATCCTGCTTCGTATGCCGGCCAGCCTATCCCCCCCTCCCCCCACCTCTCCCCAACGACCACCACCCCTCCCTCCCCGGGCCACGCCTCATGACAAGCCCCTCCCCCTACCCCCACACCAACGGAAGGAACCCCTCCCCTCCTCCCCTCATGACCGCTCGCCCGTGGACCTAATGCCATACCACACTCACCACAACTCATCCTTTAAAACAACCTAGATTTAGAGTCTCCTTTTTTTCTTTTTTTTCACTATAGGAGTTTGGATCAGAATCTGCCGTGTCGTGTGGATCGGCCGTTGTGATTACATATTCGCTTGCGTAACCTGCGCTGCGCGGGAGGCGATGGCCATGGCAACTGTGAACCTCGGGAGGCGGCCTTTGTTAGCCTTTTAAGCCAGGTTCTGGTGCCGTGCGTCCTGTCTCTGACCCTGAGGTACACCTTCGGTGTAACTTGAGGCTACCAGGTCGCCTGCTTTCAGTGACCGAAGTGAAACCAAGTGTTAAAAGGCCTTTGAAAAGCGGCCTCTGGCGGCGGTCTCAAAAGGCCCTATTAAGCCTTGTCCAGACTCTGAAGTCCCTAGGGCCTTTACGGGCGGCGCGGTTGTGGAAGAGTAACACACAACCAAAAGTGCAAAAACACTTGGATATTTCAACAACCAGAAGCACAAACACTTGGATATATTAAGAGGATGACATCTGAAGGCCTTATCCGCATTCTGAAGTACTTACAACCATATCCTGAGACCTCCCGGCCCTACTGTTCAGCCGTGAACAAGTAACTAACAACCGCAAAACACTTGGAAAAATAGTATTTACCTTTTTTTTTCTTTTTTCCTTCCGTCTGAACAATTACCAGATCGATGGGAATATTTCTCCTTCGCGGGGGGTTCCCTGGGGCGGCGGGTCTGACCACGGGCCCCTGCCGAGGCAATACTCTGGAAATATTTACTCCGTCCAAAAGAGACGACCATTAATATATCGTCTTATTTTTATAACTTCCCTGAGCGTCATTATTTCCAGAAGGCGCTTTGAACCGTCAGACAAACTATTTATTACTTCTTATATATATATTACTCTTTATATATATATATATATATATATATATATATATATATATATATATATATAATGTGTGTGTGTGCGTGAGGCAGGTATGAGTTTTTGTGTGCATATGTTTATCATAGTAGATAAGGGTTCACATAAGCACCATGTTTAAGCTTAACTTTAGGCAAAGCAATTTCAAAAGATGGGGTCCCCACGAGAGTAGACCTTCCTCCCCGTTAAAACATGCAATCACACACACGGTACAAATACACTAGGTTAAGAGACGGGACAACGTGCATGTCAAACTTTCTCCCCGTAACACATAAGACGGTAATCACACACACTAGCGTTCCCGTCTACGCGGTCAGGAAGTCACTTTCGAGATGGTTATATAACCGTCACTGGACGGAAAGATATAGAGCGTTGTCGAGAACCTTCTGGCTCCCAAGGATCAGGCCTTACCCTGCTCTTTTGTGCTGCGCAGCCTTAAAGCCACAGGAGCCCCATAAAAGGGGACACAGGGTTTACTTAGCTATCCACACAGCAGCAGCAGTTCTTCCACCTTCCCTATGACTAAATTGTAATCAAAGGACTCATGCCCTTGCACCTCCTGCTATCACCTCTCCTCCACCATCCTTTTCGTCCACAGACGCTTCCCTCTCTCTGTTCCACGGGGATCATTCTGGCCACTGGTCTCCTAAGGTGTCTACCTGTGTCTCAACTCACAGCTTAAGACCCGCGCCATGTGACGAGATGCTTCTTCCTATAGTTTCTTTGTGCAGACCAGCTACACGAGGAGCAGCCGTTATAATGCCTCCTCTGCCTCGTACATCACAACTGGAGATATCTTCCTCCTTTCTCCCTACCATCTTTCTAAGACCTTTCCACTTTCTAACCTTTCCAACCAACACTGCTTCCACTGGGGACATACTTACGACTGTGCCATGATAATTACAACACAAAAAAAAGTTACCGAGATACAAGCGGCGTGTATATCTGTCCCTAGGCACCCACCACCAGCAGGACAGGTGAGGGAAGGCGGCTAATCTCCCCTCGCCTCATATATTTAGGACTGTCTTAGGTTAATTAAATTGGCTGCCGCTCCTCCCCGAGTCTCTGGGTATTGTATTCTACAGCTTGAGTGTGCGAACACAGACACACACACACAATTCTATACAATGGAGACCATAGCAGACCAACCCTGACTTGTATTTCCAAAGGCGGGAAGGCTGTACAGACAACTTGCTGAGAAACAAAAGAATCTCACATCGAGGGAACCATAAAGACCACTATCACTTCCTCATCCTCACTTCGCTCATTACATACGTGATGTTTCAAAAGTCCGGACTCTTAAGGAATTCGCTTCTTATCTTTAGTTTACAAAACGTTCAGATTAAATGGCATGAACCTGCGTAATACCCATTCATGTGTATGCAAGTTTATGCTGTGTAAACTGAATGTACGTTTAACTTAAGGCATGTAGAGAATTCTGTCCGAGTCCGGACTTTTGAGACATCCTGGGTAAAGTTATTGGGCCAACAAGCGCCAAGTGTCCACACCCTCTGCAGTCTCCCACTCTAGACCATGTCCAACAATTTTGTTTACATTCTGTGACGCTTGACGCGAGATAGAAAACGGGTTCAAAGACTCAAGATGGCTGCCATGGCAACCGTAATGGATGCTGGATCGGTGCCAAATTTTATCAGGGATTTTCCTCTTGTATTCTTCATGAAAATCTCTGAAAAACGTTTAGCCGAGGTGATATTCTTGTGCTCAGGAATGGGCACCGCCATTTGCAGACCTGGTCGTCCACGGCCCAGGAAAACATCTAAGAAATAATGTGGCTAAAAGAATTGATATTTCCTTCCTATAAAAAGTAAATACATTAATACAAGGGATAAAGATAAATAAAATGAATGATGAATGGAGTGCACTGTGAAAGACTGAAGGCTCATCTCTATACATGTGCCATATAATGCGACCCATTTATATACTGACGCGTTACGGATTCTGACTTATCCCCCTTGAGCGGTAAGGTGGCGCCCTTAAGCACGACGCAACGATCCTTGAGCACGACGGCCCGGCCTTCAAAGACCATTATCCTCCATTCCCTAAACAACAAGACCACAGCATCCTTACCAATGAGAAGAAAACCGCAGTTTGCTCGGGATTTACACCGATAGCAACAGTCAAACTCCCCGCAACGCTGTAATCCCTGACGGACTGACCACACCACCACCACCCCCCAGAGAACTGAGTGAATCCTCAAAATTCCTCAGACTCCCCATGCAAATCCCACAACCCCAGAGATCCCCCCCCCGGGGATGTACGTACCATCGATCAACTCTTCAAACCCTCTCGAACACAACTCCTGAGCTCTGGGATCTACAGCGCTGCCAGGAAATCATTTGACTGGTCGATCTGACTGGTCGAGCCTTTCGAATCCTGAGGGAGCCCTTCTCGCCACCCAGTCAACCAACACAATAGCTCTGACTCCGTCGAACCCGCCGGACACTCACTTTCTCTCTCCCTCTCACCCGACACCTCGTCAGCCAGTGAGAGCTGCGGGAGGGGAGAGAGGAGAGAGGGGAGAGGAGGCCTTTTTGAGCGAGGTAAAAGGCGGAACTATCAGTTGACACCAGCCCGGGTGATCAAACATTGCTGGTCGCTCGCCCTATCTGGCTCCCGGCCACCCAGCTAGTCGCCCCTCTCTGGTTCCCAGCCACCCACCACACCGCCCCTCGTCACCAAACCCCATAATGTTAGCCCATCCCGGACCACTATCTCCCAGAACCCTAAGTCTGGCACTTCACCACGAACTACCGTAGGTTCGTGTGCCCTATCCCACCCTGCCTCTGATACGACAACACACAACAGTCAACCCTTGCAAGCCAAGCCAACTCTTCCCCATAACGCTTCTCTCAGCCTCTATTTCTATAAACACCACCTCTGGTGTTGATCCAGCCAGTGGTTACTTTAATGACCCAAAAACTGCCCAGAAGCGTCCGGTCTGTACGCCATCACGTATCATGCTGCTGCTGCAACAACTGCTACCACCTCTACTACTGCTACTGCAATTCTTATCAATGTTGCACGACCTCTTGACCTTACCATCACTAATATTACAACGATACTGCATTTTCTGACCTTCTGCCACTGGTGTACTCACGTTTGTCTTCATACCATCACTATTACTAACACTAATACTGTTACTGCTGCTGCTATTTCTCCTCCAACAACTGCTGAAACAACAACCGCTGCTACGTACCCACCGCCACAACAACCGGGCAGGAATGGCCCCCAAAACAAAGGGACCCTCCGCGGGCCCAGGCTGCCGTAAGGACTTCTGGCGGCCGTAAAAGCGATAAAAGAGACTCTTACGACCACTCTATCGAGAGGTTTTCTTTATTTCATGTCGCAGAGCCTATGGTCGTGATGGACGGGCCCGCTGACGGTGTAAGGGGGGAGGGGGGTCGGAGGAGGAGGTGGGGAGGAAAATCTGGAGTCGTACAAGAGGATGAGGAAGGGTTGGAGGGCCGAGAGGTGGTCGGGCGGGCGAGGGCGTGAGAGGCGAGGAGATGGGGAAAGTTAAGAGATGTGAGTGAGAGTGAGACCCAAGTGTGAGAGTGAGGGAAGAGTGAGAGGTGTGGGCAGCACGGGGAGAGGGGCAGACGACACGCCATCACCTCACGCCAGACCAAACCTTACACGCAACTCCCACGCATCCGCTACACCAGTCTTCATGCGCTGTGGATGTTTACCTTGTAAGACCACCACTACTACCACCACGTAAACGGCTACTACTACAACTATTACTACTACTACTACTACTACAACTATTACTACTACTACTACAATTACCACTACTACTACTACTACAACTATTACTAATACTACTACTACTACAACTATTACTACTAGTAATACAACTATTACTACTACTACAACTATTACTACTACTACTACTACTACAACAATTATTACTACTAGTAATACAACTATCACTACTACTACAACTACTATTACTTCTACCACTATTACTACCACTACTACTATGACGACGTGGTGAGACTGTCTGCCCGTTGCCCTTGTACCTTGCATACCAGCGCAGAGCACCGGCACAGGAGAACAATGGTGGAGAACGGAAGAGCGTGGTGAGATCCAGGAACGTTTCCTTCTCCCTCCTGGAAGGAAGTAAAAAAAAATATTCATCCGTCATATTTCTTCAGATATTACCTGAGTGTTAACATACAAACCCGTATCCTCCCCACCCGACCCCTCCCCAAATCCCTTCTCCCCTCCGGCACCGCTAGTCTCTCTCTCTGTCTGGACCACTGTTTACTTCTGCCCCGCCACACCTGATGCCCTGCTCTCTCTCTCTCTCTCTCTCTCTCATCCATGTTTCCGACCCGAATGTTAAGGGGCGGCTCTCACAGCGGATGTGTACGGTGGAACCTTCACCCTCTGCGATTCGGTTCTATACCACAAGGGCGGGTGGTAAAGTCCAATGATTCCAGTCCTGTACTTTCCATCCTCTACTCCACACACACACACACAATTTTGTCCTCGTCGTTAAAAATCATCTCCCAAGTCATCAAAATTGGTTGTCATTTAGCGTCCATGTACCCCAGTTCTTAAGAGTCCCTCTGAATTCTCCCTATAGACCCAGTCATTACCTCATACTTTCCCATGTTTACCCTCATGCCTTACCCATGTAACACATTACCCAACTGGTCTGGGGTTCTCTATATATCACTGGCGCTGTCACGGACAAGCGTTACATCCTCTGCAAGAGCAAAGCGTTTTCTTCTTATTCTCTCATTCATTCACACGACCACATTTTTATAGGAGAGTCTTCCAAATTCAAGGCTGCGCTAGAAGCAGTAGCAGGGAGACTGAAAATATCCTCAAGATGTTTCTTTCGTCTACCGACAGTGACAGGACGTCACCCAATGTCACTTTCCACTGACAAAAGGAACCTCAAGAATACGGAGTCCGATAATACAGATTTTCAAATATTATGACTATTTTCTAACTAACATACATGTAATATATAAAAAGGCTGTTCCTGTGATTAAATGATTTTCTCGAGACTAATACGAGGCCTCTGGGGGTCTGGCCTGATAAGCTTAGCATGGCATTCCCCCCATCTTGAGTCTTATTAAATCCCAAACCCAACAAAAACGTTCCCTGGGCGCCGCCCGGATTAACCTACGGACCTCAATAATCCCGTAATTACACAAGGGATTAAAAATAAGCTTAAATGCAGCTTTTCGTGCAAAATATTTCCTGGTATTTCAAGTGTTTTTTTTTCCAAACTTCAAGATCCTAGGATTATGGCATCCCTTTTGTTTACCCCCGTAATACCCGAGGGATTTACGTGTATCTTTACATCAGAGATCAATATCATCTTCATCCTGAACACCAGGTGGTGAGATCACATCCACGGGTCCTGTTACAACTATGGTATGTCTATATAACACCCTGTGAAGTTCAACAGGTGAATATTGCTTCTCATATCACTGAAACATTGTATAATAATAATAATAATAATTACTATTATTATTATAATAATAGCAATACTATAACACAGCGCACTACTTAATGAAGAACAAAGAATATTTCATCGTGTACAGCATTTCCTTCGGTGTTCAAAAGTATTAACAATCAATGCACTTTAGCCTGCAAAGAGAGACAGAGAGAGACAGGGAGAGAGAGAGAGAGATAGGTCGACGTTTTGCCCCAAGGTAAAAATATCGAGAGAGAGAGAGAGAGAGAGAGAGAGAGAGAGAGAGGGGGGGGGGGGAACCATTCATCTCGCACACCTCATCAACCTACCCCCAGCAGCCAGGCCGGAGAGCCGCGCCCCTTGATGGTTATAAACTGGCCGGTTCAATTTGCACCGCGACTATTATGCCGGCGCGTCCCTCAAACTGTCAGCTAAATTAAGATTTACACATCAAACCCGGCAAATGTTTGCCCGCAACATGCGTATCTCGCATTCATTCCATTCCTTGCTCTCCTGGCGAAAGCACAGCCTTCCTGGCATTCAACATGGGACATTCTTGTGCTTGTGCAGGCACGTGTATATTTATGACTCTCTTTCATGGGTTCCCCCCCATCCACCCCCACACACACACACACAAGCAGCGCCCAGGAAGCTAACCAAGTCCTTCTTTAATGGCCTTATGACTGTGGAATATTTTTCACTCTATCTTCTGTCTGATGCATTTATCAGTGTTGTTTCTATCATCTCTACATGAATCCGTGTATTCTCTACCCCATTCTACGTTTACTGGCATGAATATCGACGTCTACGATCATTTTTCATTTCCTGGGAACGCCAGAGATGAGGCAGCCGAGTTTATCTCTTCCGCAGATAATGAGATTGGAAAGACTTGTGATCGTAATGGTTCTCCTTAAGTGGGTTGGCAGCCGGCCACTGGCTGACGGCAGAGTCGTTTCTCCAATGATCTGACAACCGCCAGATCGCTCATAAAGACATCCATAAATATGACCACAGTAAATCTAATGTTATCCCTATATATATATATATATATATATATATATATATATATATATCTTAAGTAGTAGGTAAAATGCACCACAAAACCCTCCCATATATGTGTGTGAACGAAATCTTCTCTCCCGAGAGAGAGAGAGAGAGAGAGCACCCAAGACGGAATTTTGCCCAGAAGCAAGGCTTAGGGCGTGGCGCTCACCGCACGTCTTGCTTGATAAATGATCCTGTTTTGCTGTGCAACACGTCCATCAAATAACTGTCAATCCAGGTGTCATCTGGAAACTAAACTACCTCCACCGCATGTCGCGTTTTCTCTTAGATGTTTCTGCGTTTGTTCCATGCACGTTTCTCCTTTATCCTGACACCGAATAGTTTCGCCATCACTTTTGCTGGGTTCTAGTATATTTTTCTCTCCTCTGTTCTGCTTTGTAATCCTCTCTGGTTTGTACTCACTTGTTAATTAGTAGATCCCTTTTCCCCCACACGGTAACTTCGTACGACCCTGAGGTCACAGTCTCTCGTAAGACATCAAAAAGCTCCTTTCCCAGGACCAGCGCTGCCCCTCAGCGCTTCCCCAGTACCAACGCCTCCCCTCAGCACTCCAAACCTTCCCTGGTCCTGACGGCCTGAGAAAACTGTGCCAGAATTGGCTGGCGGAGAGGCGACTGCTGACGCGTGGAGGCCGGGAAGTGAGGTCTGCTGTTCCCCGTGTTGACCCACCGGTCAAGCCGGACGCCTTCAAGTGGGTCTCAAGGCCCGCTTTTACCGCTAGTTTATTTAATGCAACTCTCGCTACGTGTAATTACATTTATCCTAAATAAATGTGTTTACTCATATTAAAAGTGCATTACAATTCATAAACTGCCTTCAGCTTATCAATAAGACTGGACAATGTAATCTAATGTCATTTTTCGACCGGAGTTTACCATTAAGGTAATCTTTGCTATACGGCCATACCCACGGATGCCACAGTAACCGATACACACTACTAACGTGAACGACGACGACCCCTGAGCAATGGCTACAAACCATAAACGCGAAAGATAACGATAACTGATACCAAACCATCTGTCTACTGGGTCTTATCTAGGTTTCTGATTACCAATAACGTTCACCTGACACTAAGTAAACTTGAATAAACGCATTTTCTTCATATATATATATATATATATATATATATATATATATATATATATATATATATATATCTAT
>JAYMFT010230111.1:0-11208 GCA_038088735.1 Panulirus argus
GGGGGGGTGGGGGCCAGAATCAAGGGGGGGGGGGGCGTAGGGGAGGGGGATAGAGGGGTAATAAGCCGTCGGGAGAGGATGAAGGGGGAAGGGGGAGAGGATGAAGGGGGAGGGGGAGAGGATGAAGGGGGAAAGGGGGAGAGGATGAAGGGGGAGGAGGAGGAGAGGATGAAGGGGGAGGGGGAGAGGATGAAAGGGGAAAGGGGGAAGGAACTTTACTAGGAAAGGGGGGGGTTGGCTCTACTAGAGGGGAGAACCAAGGGGGAGGGGGGAGTTTTACTAGTAGGAGGAAGGAGCCAAGCTTTTCTAGTGGAAAGGTATAGGGTGAGCACTGCTAGCAGGTGGGGCGACCTTTACTGGGAGCCGGGGTAAGGAGCTTTAGTAAAGAAAGGGGGGGGTAAGTGCTTTATTTAGGGAAAAGGACGAGAGGCTTTACTAGAAAGAGGGCAGGTGGAGGTTTTACCACTAGGAAGGGGCCTATGGTGCTTTACTAGGAGACGGGGAAAGGTTAGGATATTTCTAGGTGGAATAGGAAGGGCCAGGCTTGCTTTACTAGAAGAGACCCAGGTTACTTTACTAGAAGGATGAGAAGAGAAGAGTTTACGAAAGGGGGAAACTGAGTGACAGGTAGAAAGCTAAATCATTATATTTTTCTTAGAAAACATTAGGACAGACTCTTAAAGCAGGAGGAACACCTAGAAAAGCGAGGAACGTCTAGATAAATAGAGATGCTATCTAGGAAGGAAGGTTGCTGGCTAACTAGCACGATAACTAGACAATCAAAACCTCTGCCGACAAAAGAAAATTATTAGAATCTCAAAAGTGATTAATCATTTGCTAATCATCACATGAAATGTCACCGATTGTCTTGAGTGGTTAGAGCCTCTAATGAGAGAGAGAGAGAGAGAGAGAGAGAGAGAGAGAGAGAGAGAGAGAGAGAGAGAGAGAGAGAGAGAGAGGCGCTCAAATTAGTTGAGGAGTTGAGGAGGATGAGGAGGAGGAGCAGGAGTCAAGACGGCAAGTTTATTCAGGAAGGGCGAGGACAGGGCGAGAGTTGTTGGGCTGAGACAAAGGAAAGTTTCCTTAGAAGGCGAGGTGTTCAACTCCCGAGGGAGAGAGGGAGAGCAGGAGGGAGAGAGGGGAGAGGGAGATAGGGAGGGGAGAGGGAGAAGGAGGGGAGGCTGCGGTGTTGGAGAAGGGTGGGGAGAGCCTCCCTATCCCCAATCTCCTCTACCCTCCCTCCCTCCCTTTCCTCTCCCTCAAATCAAGGAGTGAGAGGCGACATCACAGGGAGAGGCGACGTGACAACAACCCAACACACCCCCGTCTCCTCTCCCAAAGGGGAGGAGAGAGAACGAGACAATGGTGAGAGACGGTAAGCACTGGGTAGGTTGTTGTTAGTCTCACTCACTCACTCACTCACTCACGAGAGAGAGAGAGAGAAAGAGAGAGGGAGAGAGGGAGGGAGATTTGGACCAGGCACTCCCCACCGCCGTTTGTCTTTGAGGTCATTACAGAGACACCCTCATTAATGTCGGGGCCCGAGGCATCTAGGGCGGAAGGGGCATTGATCCGTTGGGGGGGCAGGGGGGGTCAATAATCATGAGGGACGCAGGACACACACACACACACACACACACACACAGATCCTCCAAAAAATATGTGTGGTCACGTGAGACTATAAAACTCAAACACTCCAAATCCAAATCATCTCTTCATACCAGACACCATCAGATTTTACACGGGTTTGATATACACCCATAAACACCTGCTTCTGCTATCCATGTGTACGTTCCCCTTGTTATACACACTGGGTCATCTACACCCTATTTCCGGGAAGGGGGGGAAGGGGGGGTGGTCATTGGCCGTGTGACGCTACTACGGGCAGCAGCATCAACCAAATACGCCACATGAACGCTCATATTCAAATGAAATTACGCCACTTACCGGCGTTTGTAGCCGCGTCCATTGATCAAATTACTCCCGGAGGCAAATTACATTAAGTATCAACAGATATCCCCCCCTCTCCCCCCCCCCTTTGTCCAATTCATGGACAGTTGTCTCGTCTCACTTCATTTACCTATCTGCCTCCCTACCCTACCCTACTCCCACCCCCTACCATCCCACCTCATCGTCACTCATAAAAAAAAAAATGAAAAAAGGTAAATTTCAATCCACACACACACACACACGTGAAATTTTCCCTCCTCTTTATTTGTTTACCTTTCGACGGACGGGAAGCCGCTGCCAGCAGAGGAGTCATCGCTATTATGGAGTTGGTCGCCCTGCTGGACTGGCGCATAATTACTCCTGTCAGAGTCACACCCGCGCCAAGAGTTGGTAATAGTTTTTCCGTTTTTGTCCATTCGAGTCAGAAAACGGAAAAAAAAAAAAGTTTAAATATCATCTAATTCCTCCCGGAAAAAGAGTCAACACGGACTTTCTCGTAAATGGTGTATTTTATACAAAACTTAATTTTCATCCATAGACCAGTTAAAACATAAAACATCCCCTTCATGTCTATAAATGAATCATCCCAAAATCCAGAATCTACCAGGCTCAAAATTACAGAGCCGTATTGTGAAAATGAAAATCTACGGTGTTCATAACCTACATGGCGAACAAAGTCTCGGTACTGAACAGATTTTTTTTTTAACATTTCACCAACACAGCAGCAGGACTATGGACTTGGAGCAACACACACACACACTCACACACAAACAAATACACGAAAGTCGGTGGATTTGCGAAGCGAGAAATAAACTATTTCATTCCCAGGTGTCATCATCGGATTGATAAAACAACATTCCATGACGAAATGAACCCCTCCCCTTGAACCTTCGGTGACCTCTCGAACCCTTCCATGAACTCCCCTTTCCAGGCAGACTCCATGACACCCCCTCCCCTCCC
Organism: Panulirus argus; assembly: GCA_038088735.1. NCBI lineage: Eukaryota > Metazoa > Arthropoda > Malacostraca > Decapoda > Palinuridae > Panulirus > Panulirus argus. Next base: position 2,911 of record JAYMFT010230111.1, read on the forward strand.
CCCCTCCTCATCCAACTCAACACACCACCTTTGACCTCCACTTCTAACGAACACCCTCTGTTCTTACCCCAGTCTCCTCATCTTCTCCGTTATGGCTCATTAAACTCCAATTTATAGGCCTTTAGACGTCTTCTTTAATTTCTGTCTGGCACAAACGTCCAAAGTTTTTTTTGGGGGGAGGCGGCGTGGGGCCCTCTGGCGTTCCAGCTCTCGTCTGGGGGTCTTGCTTCTGGTGGGGGTGCTGGTGGTGGAAAGCCTGGTTTATATATGCTGCTTCCTGTCTTCCTTCCAAAGGAGTGGAGGGAATTCTTCCTCCGCGTCTTAACGTATGACTGAGCTTGCTCGTCTATATTAGTTTTTCCCCTTTTTCTACTATAGAAATCAAAGCTGTTTTATTTTCCTCCTTCATCTCGAAGCGCATTGCTTCATCTCATCCCAGGGAGGACGTGTGGCCAGTCTACTGTGCTTCCCATCTATCATCCACTCCTTGGACTTCTTCAACTGCGGTACCGGAGAGATTATTAGTCGAGGAGGAGACCTAATCTTTATTTCACATCGGTCACCACGGAAGTGGTTCTTAGATTTAGACCTAAGATGAGTGTCAGGCTTAGGGATGAGGATCAGTATTTTGAAACCCACTAACGGCTTCCAGACACCACAGTACTACCACATGTCGCTCTGCCACCACTGCTGCTACTACTACTGCTGCTGTCCCTCCAACACAGCCACTGTCCTCCAAAACCTTATCTATCCCTCCTTCAAAACCTCTACTAACCCTCTCGTACCACCACCATCCCTCCAACACAGCCCCTACTCCTCCAACACTATCTCCATCTCACACCAACGTTCCTAGTGCCTATATATGATATGCATACAACTCACGACAACATAAATGTTCAACAAACTAACACACAGAAAAAATAAATAGCAATATACGTTACACACAGAGCCAGTCAAGTTACAAATAATCAATTATTTCTCCACGTACCACGTTCTTCACAAACGAGAAGTGGACACAACATGTAAGTAAAGTGTAAATAACACGTAAATAATATGTAAGCAGGTGTGTAAGTTATATTTACTTCAGAATGTGGAAATTGTAAACACGAATATTTCTTTTTCTTGTGGATACGTGCTGAGGAATATACAGTACACCAGTGGTGGTATGGAGGAGAAAGGTTGTTATGAAGAAGGAAGGATAGTGATGGAGATGTTTCATTCCTCCTTCCCTCCCACCTACGCACCAACACCCTCCATCACACTCGTCCCTCAGCAGCAGAGGAGGATATCCATCTCACTTCCCTCCCTGTGACCAACCACTCACACCCCATCACCATGTATCACTCGGTGGGGACCCCATATTTCTCCCTCTGCTGTCTCAAGTTGTCTCTCCTTCCTCACACTGTTGTCCTGTGTACTTTCTCTCATCCTCACACTATTCCTCTCTGTTCCTCTGTTCACAAGTATGTGTTTAGTGACATGTCTTGCGGTTGAATCGTTTTATCAGTGCATTATCACCCTTGAACACATCAAGGAATTTGAGCTCGACAGCTAAGTGCGAAGAAGGCCTCGAGTGCACCTTCTGTACTGAGTGTCCCTCCTAAAGTACGTCACCTACACTGAATCCAGCATTCCCCTGGAGTAAATCAGCTGAGTGGAGCATCCAAACCTTGCACACTTCTATCTACCTTGAGTACATATGCCACACCCTCTTTGAGCTCATCACCTATTCACCTTGAGTGCACCTTACACGCCTCGAGTACATACATCACCACCACCTCACCTGAGTGCGTCGAGGGAGTCACCTCCACCTCTCCAGCCATCCCACCTTTGATTACACCAACTCAATCAAACACATCACCTTCAATGCAGGAGCCGGGCTGCCAGTGTGTATATCCCCTTGATTGAAGTTTATTCATTAAACTACCTGCATTCAGCTGTCTACAGTCAGTCGCATCTCGTTCTCCTAATCAAAATGAGTTTTGGAGATTGAGTTTGCCTAATTAATTCCAAAGACTCCTACCATTATCAAAAGCGATAAAAAAAAAAATGTGTTTGTTTTATCCTTACGTGAACACTTGTTCTCCTCGAGAGACCGTCATAAACACGAAAATATTCGACAAAAAACAACTTATAAGATGCGAGAGGCAATATCCATAAGCGCTGACGCATAGATCGCTGGCAGATGTTCGCGGTCTGTGTCAAGACCTGAGAGGAAATGTACATATGTGTGTGTGTGTGTGTGTGTGTGTGTGTGTGTGTGTGTGAGTGAGTCGGGGTACGTCTGGCTCGAGACATCTCGACCTGTTTCGAATCGTCGCTACTGCTGGTGGTGACGATCGCAACTAAATTTGCGGTTTGCCTTGTTTAATGGGGTTTTAACGAGTTTATAATATAATCGTGTTTTTTTTTCTTTTTTTTTTGACTCGTAATCACTGGCTCGAACCGTGCGACTAAGGCTTACGTCTCTTATATTTTTCCTGAAGGGTTGGGACTCGACTCAGTTCGAATCACTGTCTCGAATCGTCCTAGCTCGAATCACAATCTCCAACTTTCAATGCTTAACCGAATGTGATTTGAAATGTCCTTTTATTTGTATGCTAATCAACATTCTGACATTCTACATGTCGTCAGCACGCATAACATGCAGCAATTCATGCTGCAGATATAAACAGTTCCAAGAATCTGAACCTGTTCCTTCATTATGCAACATTTCATTTCAACTCCTACCTGTACAAGTCCGCTGGTTATTCGTTCACTGTTTTCAGTTTCCGTCTGATACGAACACGAGCAAAGACCTGAGTTTTACACGTAAACATGAAAGCGTGAACGTTCGTTTCTACACGCATCTGTCTACCAAAACGCTACGCATAACACACGTCTCCATTGACCAAGTGCTTTCGGAGGAACTCGACTCTTTCCACAATACTTCTGCCCATTTCCTCAACTTTAAACCCAACTGCTCTTGGCTGATCATCATCTTAGAATACTCAGAGAGTCTCCCTCCCCTCCCAGACTAATTTCATTAATCCCCACTCGGGGCTACATTACTCCGAAACTTTCGCCGACTATAACTTTCAAGAAGATGATTCTTGGTATTAGCAGTACTGCAGTGCTTCCAAGCCTTCTCCCAACACATGATCATTTTCAGCTCGTCTAGTCCAGCGTACAGAAGGGCCTCCTCACCTTCTGCTTTGCCGTCCCCTCTCCAGTTGCGCGCAGACCGGGAACTTTAATGACATCATCGCTCACCTCCGGCAGATACAATCTCGTCATTAGACCGTCTGGTCTTCTGTCATCTGTCTTTCCTCTATCCAACACTACACAATAATTCTGGTGTCTTCTGTGCAACGCCACAGTGGTTCAGCCACAGCCTACGGTCAACCTGTCTTGCCCACATCACAGTAACTGACACAGCCGTCAAAAGAGAAAGAAAAAAAAAAAGCACGAGACAGTTGAGGTGTATGACATACCGTCACCTGTGAGCACACTCCCCCACCACCCGTCTCAAACCACTACTCATACCGCCATCCAGCGCCTCACAAGAGATACAAACCAATCTTAGTTTTCCTCGACGCATCTAGAAAGTCTCCCTGTACGCCGGGGAGAATCAGAACTCCCTAAAGCTTAATCCATACAGAACAAAGCACCCTTTTTCATATCATATATGAAACACAAAAGCTCTTCTTCTCTGTCTCTGAGGCATATTACATAAAGACGGCATGAAATACACACACACACACACACACACACATACTCGCAGTCCTTTCAAAATTGCTCAGTTCATCTCCATGCTTAACCCGAGTGGGGAAAACTTTTTTTGTTTATGATTTCTCGAACGGGACAGTATTCCTCTTCCCTTTATCATGCTCTATGTAAAACGTATATGAATAAGGAAGAAAATAGGAAAAAGATAAGACTTTTCTCGAGTGTGTGTGTGTGTGGGAGAGGTAAAAAGGAACTAAAAAAAAAAAGAAGAAATTTACAAGAACGAACGAAGGGAAAATCCATTTTCCAGCCCCTTGATGTGACGCATAATATTGTCTCAAATGTTTTCTCCTCTCCTCCTGACTCTGTGTGAGGGAATATTCTCAGGAAGAGCATGGGTCTCTCTCTCTCTCTCTCTCTCTCTCTCTCTCCAATGCCAACGTCTCGCGAGTTACGAGAGCGAGCCCGTGTCCTGTAGCTTCCGCGTTCACTGGCAACAGAGAGTTAGACGGGAAAAAAAAATGCTTAAAAACGTTTCGAGATCAAATTTAAGATAGAGGGGGAGGGAGAGGTCCAGTCCTTCTAAATATCATACAAAGAGTGAGAGAGAGAGAGAGAGAGAGAGAGAGAGAGAGAGAGAGAGAGAGAGAGAGAGAGAGACGACACGGTTATACGACACGGAATTATTAACAACATATCTCTGACAATGGTTTACCTTCAGGTGTGAGCAACTGTATAATTCATGAAATTTCTAAGGAACCGATGATCAGATGATTTTCTTTTCTTTTTTGTGCACATACTTAGAAACACAATAATGAAGTTACACGTTACGTAGTGACCGTAACCACCTACCTATTTATCTAACTATTCTACCTACGACGGAGATTTTGCACGTAGCGCTCACCGCAGGAAGAACCGGGGGTTACCAATACAGTGCCGTGTGAGCTACGCGTCGTCACACTCTTGGCCTGACGCAAGATAACATACTGGCTACCGATTCAATAGTGTCGTCAACGTTCATATAAAGAAAAATTTATGCTTTACAAATCTTAGATGAGGAAGCGACGTAATACTTCCAGGTTGAGTGGTGTTGGCACCCACGGGGTTGTGGAATGAAGATGATAACCACCAAACGACCTGAAAATGTCTGACTTCCTCATGGGTATCAATCGAGGTCAACAGCGGCACTCGACCCAGCCTTGTCTCTGACCCGCCCTGCGCCAAGCCTGCGGAGAAGCGACGTGTCCACTACCCCCAGCGCGCCCAAGATGAGACCAGGGAACCAAGCGTGTGTGCGAAAATGTTACGTATGCTGTCTTGCGTTGCTTCCTGCGACTTGTGAGACCCAGCTCACACACACACACACACACACACGGTGTTCCAGGCCGCTGAAGAGGTCTCCTCTCCTCCCTAGAGGAGGGGCGGAGACGACGTCATACACAGAACGAGAAGGGAAGAAAAATGACTCGTGTGTGTGTGTGTGTGTGTGTGTGTGTGGAGGCAAGGCAAGGCAAGACCCATCTCAGAATCTCCATGAGAAGTGGCACGAGATCCAGAAGAAAAGAAAAAAGAAGGAAGAAAAAAAAAAAGAAATTAAGAACACCGGGGAATTAATTTGAATACTTTGGAAAAGAATCTTTATAACGCGAAGGTTAAAGAGATAGTAAAGATGCCGATTTCTTTTTTTTCCCCTCTCCCTTACCCTCCTTCCTTGGAGAGAGAGAGAGAGAGAGAGAGAGAGAGAGAGAGAGAGAGAGAGAGAGAGAGAGAGAAAGTTCTATCTATAAAAATTGCTTTTGTGTCTCAAGATTTCAAAGTATGTTGTGGATAAAAAAAAAAAAGAAAAGACAAAGGCGCCCTAAACCTCTTGACAAATGCAGTAAAAACGACCACAAAAATCTCACGATTTTTTTTAAATTCTTTTCTTCCTTGAAGACGACTGAGACAAATTACGTACATCTGGTTAGAGAGATTGACATCTGGAAAGAGATTTGAATGTGGAAGAGCAGACAGGAACAGTACTACACGGACTGGATGAGACCGGACATGAGAAATACGCCCCGGGATCTGTCTCTGGGGTTAAAAACTTGGAAGAGAGAGAGAGAGAGAATGTGAAATATCTGGGAAATGATTTCGGCAGGAATGGAAGAGGAGGAGGAGGAGGAGGAGGAGGAGGAGGAGGGGGAGGAGAGGCGATGTCAGAACAAGTAATGAAAAGGGGGAAGAAGTGAGAGAGAGAGAGAAAGGTTGCTTGCTTGCTTGCCTGCTGCTGCTGCGTTAAGAAATGTTTCAAAAGGGAGAAGAGGAGAGAGAACACACACACACACACACACACACACACACACACACACACACACACACACACACGCACACACACACGCAAGCACGTACGTGTACACTGGACGGCTACGGAAAGGAATTTCCCAATTACTCTCAAATGCGCAGCGGAGGCAGCGTGGCATGGAGTATGGGAGGGGGAAAAAGGATTTGGAAGGTGTGAGACGAGAGAGTGAGAGGTATCCGAAGTGGGTTTTGGGAACGCGGAATGAAGCAGGGCTTGGCAGCGCGACGAAGGAAGAGGGGGCGAGCGACATCCCCCGCAGCTACGGCACGGGCCAAAGGAATGGAGAGCGTTCACTGCCGACCCACACAAGCACCAAAGGCCAGAATGAGATCGGCAACTCTCCCTACACAAGGCTCTGCAACAAGGAGAAGGACGCGGGCTGAGACGCCATCCACCGCGGGTTCCTCCGAGATACTCAGAAGAAGAAAAAAAAGAATACGATGCATTTACAGAGCTGTGGTTAAATGAGGCCTGAAGAAGGCGCAGCCGAAGGCAAGCGAAGAGGGTGAGGCAATGCGAGGCGAGTCTCCCCAGCGCCTTGGTCGACCCTGCACGGAAAAATAAAGTAAAGAAAAAAAATAACTCTTTAATGAGCGTTCTTCAAAGTCCAGTTGGGCTCGAAAAGAAGTCTTAAAGATGAGTTCGAAGCTTTGATAGCATCCGGAAGGAATTTTCCCTCAAGGATCCTTTAAAATTCTTGAGCAAGTGTTGGGAGGAATTTGAAGGTGCTCTTTTGTCTTGCAATCTCACAGGTTTGGGAATGTTTGGCGGGTGTCTTAAAGCCAAAGTTTGTCTCTGTTTTTCCCTTTTTTTCTCTTTTTTTTTTTTGAGGGTTTCCGCAGGGCGCTATAGTCGTAGGGATCACCAGGGGGAGTTTGCTTTAGAGATGTGTGGAGAAAAAGGCATCTTTTCCCGTGAGGCTTATGCGGTATACTGTGTCGTATTATGATTAGGTGTTTTGTCTTTATCTGCCAATCATGTTATTGGTACGTATGAGGAATCTATGAGGATATTATAGATCATGATCCTGTAAATAAGATTTATTTCTGCTTTTCACGTCCTCAAACATGTCGTCAGGCAACCCCACAAACAGGTCTTCAGACTGGTCCTCAAACAGGTGGTCTTCAGGCAGCTCCTCAAATAATTCTCCAGACTGGTCTTCAAACAAGAGGTCTTCAGGTAGCTCCTCGAACAGGTCTCCAGACTGGTCCTCAGACAGGTCTCCAGACTGGTCCTCAAACAGGTCTTCAGGTAGCTCCTCAAACAGGCCTTCAGGCAGCTCCTCGAACAGGTCTTCAGGCAGTTCCTCAAACAGGTCATCGCGCACGCCCTTGGGAAGGATAGCATCCATCCAACCCACTCTGCCTTCGTCCGTACGACACAATTCTTGACTGACTGATAATTACAACCCGATGAGTTGGAGGCTGTGCTATACCTCACATTTCCTTTCATTTGCTTATCATTCTCTTGATCACTGCATCCCTTAAGAAACCTCCTACGAACCCCTCCCTCAAGTATTTTCATCTCCTAAGTAAGACCCGACCCTCCAAGGAGCCAGCACTCCCTCAACAAAAATATCCTCCCTCCTAACTTCATCTCCTCCCGGAGACCCCCCCCCCCCTCCAACGATTCAATATTCCCAAGGCACACCAGGAGGCAGAATTCCCCACCTCCTAAAAAACTCGTCCCTTCAATCAACGGGCATGGAAAACACTCATACCTCTGCCTCCAGCCATATCTGGAACCCCCCCCCCCACGGACCAAGGCAAACAGAGAGAGGGCTGACTAAACGCCAGACGCGAAGGTGCACGAATATGATTAACCGCCTGACATAAAACACTGGAGAAAGTGGTATATAATAATCTTTCTTATACCTATCTCCCCTCGCAGGTTAGAGCTACCTTCCCCTCCACCAATAGTCAACTACCCCCTGCTGCACCACCCATCTAATAGCTGCCTTTCCCCCCTCCACCCCCTCCAGTCGATATAAGCTAAGTGGATGCTACCTCCTCCACCTCCTCCTCCCCCCCCTCTCCTCTTCCACACACACACACAGACACACACAGCCACCGCTCCATCAGCAAAGGAACCCCGACCGATCCTCCTCACAGGGGGCAGTGAAGGTTGTGATCAAGCTAAAACGTCCGTCAGATGACCTGAGGGGGGGGGGCGCGGCAGAGAGAGAGAGAGAGAGAGAGAGAGAGAGAGAGAGAGAGAGAGAGAGAGAGAGAGAGAGAGAGAGAGAG
>JAYMFT010230122.1:0-11207 GCA_038088735.1 Panulirus argus
TTATATTATATATATATATAATATATATATATATATATATATATATGCGTGTGTGTGTAATTAGGGTTTTGGGATATCAGGAAGACCGTTTTTTATTTTGTTTTTCTGCTGTGACTATCAGCAACTGCTCATCTGATTTATTTGTGTAAAGGTATAAGTGGAAATACCACAGCCTTGAAGCTGCAGGAACCCCTCAATTGAAAGGGGTCCAGAGTTTACATAATGATATATTTATTCACTTCTTGGCCCATGGGTCCTGTCTATCTTCTGTAGGGCTATATTCTTTTACACATGTTTGGCAGTTTCTTGCACAAGTGAAATACCATGAAAAACAGATGAATGAGCCTTAGAGGAGCAAAATCCTTTCTTAGCTCCTTCCTCTGTTCCTTCTTTTGAACAGTAATAAATAGGGAGGATTTTCAGCCTCCATCCTCCCAGTGATTGAAAGGGTAGTGGCATGCACAGAGCAACAAATCTAGGAGGAACAATATAGTTTTATGAGTGATAGAGGATGTGTGAATCAGGTATTTTCTTCAAAGAATTAGTCAAAGAAATATGTAGAGAAACAGGAGGATTAGTTTGTGGTATTCTTGGATCTGGGAAAAAGTGTGTGATAGGGTTGATAAAAATGCTTTTTGAAAGATGTTACAAATACATCATGTGAAAGGAAAGCTACTAAAAGCAGTGAATATTTTTTTATTAAGAGAGTAAAGAGCATGTATGTGAAGAGAAAGAGATAAGGATGAGTAGATCCAGATGAAGGTGGATCTGTGGCAGGGGTATGTAATGTCACCATGGTCCTTTAATCTGTCAGTGATGGGGTGGTGAGGAAGGTGAATACAAGGGTCTTGGAGAGAATTTTAAGTACTCTTTATGATTGTTATGCAGGGCGTTTGCGAGAGGAAGTGGGAGTGCAAGTATTAGGGTGGGCAGTGCGCCAGTCCCGAGCCTCACCCTTTCTCACCCCCATGTTACCTCATGATCTACTATTGCTGCTTACCCGAGCCTGGCCACAGCTGTTGCTGCTCCATGCTGCATATTGGCCATTAGACCTTCTCCTTCTCCTCCAGAATGAGCCAAAAGTTGACCTCGAAATCTCAGTAAGTAGTATTAAACTGGTTTCCAGATATTTATTCAGTCATAGTGATATCTCATGCAGAGAAGAGGGACTCCTTTGTGAACTGATCATTAGCTTATAGCTGCTAGGCATACAGTGCATTTGCCCAAATGTAGCATGGGTCAGAATTGTATGGGTGTGCATGCATGCATATCATGCACTCTCCTCATTCATAACATGGGTAATGTTACTTTTAGAGTAAATATAAATAGTCTTAAAATGTTGACTCATAAAATGTTACGGTCTTAAAATGTTAACATGATATTTAATTTTGATTAGAGAATGTGTCACAGAAATGCAATGCGTGATGGGTGATAATTTGTCACACTAATGAGAGCATTATAGCCTCATAAATTCCCACTTCAGTTTCACATCTGAAATTTTCTTTCCATCTATTTACAATGCATGTATTATTTATTTATTGATTCTGCTATACAGATGGATATATTTAAGGGTGATGAAGCAGGTCAAGTTGCTGCTGTATTGCGTATGTGCCGTCAGTACTCTCTAGATTCCACTGAACTGCTACTTCTGTCAGCTGTCATCCTCCTTAGATCTCGTAAGTAAAATCAGGTGATTAAATACCCATAAAGGGAGGAGTTTATTGCACCTAGATGTAGAACACTTTTGATGCAGTTAGTGAACAGACATCAGTGGAAATTTTTTTATTTTAATTAATCTGAGCTTTTCAGACTAACATAACAGTACAGGAAATAGTTTTATTTTTAAAATATTGTAAAGGTAATTCACAAGTATTAAATTATAGTATACCTTGTGCATCCTTAGATAGATCACTTTTAACTGCCCTTTTTATGTGCTGCCTCTTGCCTCTGAAGATCATCCTGAATGTGTGAAATATCCTGCAAGGGACAAGGATTATGTTCATATATGGACAGGCTAATCCAAAGTAAGGAATTAACTTGCCAAAAAGGCATACTTCGAAAATAGGGTTTCAATCCAGAAATAATACATCACAAGCAAAGTACTTGATTCAGTAATCAGATCTAAATTTCATCACAATTTAATTGATACTCATTTATTAAAAACTCTTTCAGCTTAAGAATGATCCACTGAGTTCTATGCGGTTACTTAAAATTGTATTGTTTTATTGTTTCATGAACAAAGTTACTCCATTAATCATTGCACAAATAAGTAATGTCATCCACATAGGAGTATTTTTTAATAATGAATGCTTTCTTTTCAGAACCGGGCCTGTCCTCAGAGGGGACAATGCTCATGTCTGTGCTGCATGAGAGAGCACAGGCATCCCTTCAAAACCATACAGCCACATCCTTCCCTGGAGATCCTTTAAGACCCTCCAACTTGCTCCTATTGGTGTCGTCCTTGCACAGACTTCCACAACAAGTGGTAACACGAGCCCTAGTCCCTAGCCTGGCCTCTCCACAGGCTGCCTCACTCATCATTGCCACATTCCTCACATCCAGCTAAAGAGATGAAAAACTGCTCAAAAATTAAGGTGATTAAGTGTTTTATGAAATGTGATTTATATATTTATGTAGCACTTATTGTTATATCCCTGGGGATAGGGGAGAAAGAATACTAACCCTATATTTCTTAAGAGTCATAGAAAGTGACAAAGAGAGGCATCAGTGCTAGGCTGAAAATCCATCCCCTCCTGTGTTATTATTTTCTTAAAGAAGGAACAGAGAAAGAAGTCTAGTGAGAGTTTTTCCTAAAAGGCTAAGAAGTCTGTTCCTGATGCAACCTCCATGTGGAAGGAAATGACGAACCAGTATGAAATTTTTAAATTATCGTTATTATTAAGATGCAAGATAAAAATGTATCAATAGTATTTACGGTGTGTGCTTTCTCTTGATTAGCTCTGACTAAAATCATATTATAATACTATTCTTGTGTATGGTTTGTAATTTAAGTTGCCTCATTATTCCATCTGCTTTCATTATCACATATTGAAACAACTGTAGTATCAAAAAAAATCATTCTTGTATGGCTGCCACAGTACCATTGTTACGTTGCTACATACCATTGAAACACCTACCTCTTGACTGCCTTAATATCCTTTAGAGGTACCAGGGTCAAAGTGACGATTGTTAGTCCTCTTCAGACAATCTGTCAGGGTGCCTCACAAAATGAGACAGCTCTTTCCTGTAATTACTGAGGGAAAGTAGCACACAGTAGAAAATAATGGTTACACACATTTTAGATTCCCTTAGTCTTCATATTATATTATTCATGCTTATGAAGTTCACATGTAGCTACCCATTACATTATTTACGTATTTAGCATTGATGGAGAATGTGTAAGTATATCTAATAGATATTTGCTCGTACATCATGTGGGCTAGTTAATCCTTATTAATTACACAATTAGATAATTATACTTGTACTTCATCAATAACATGTAATTTTGAATAGTACTCTTCCTCCAGAGCAAATTGTTGTAGTGTACTGAAACACAGGAAATTTGTTTAAAAGTCTCTACTGCATTAGATAATCTAAGCATAAAAATATTTTTGTGTTCAGTCTTTATAAACTTAAAAGATATAAAAGTTACATTCCTACAGCCTTAGGATATCATTCTTTAGATTCATATACGTATTATTATCAATATTACTTTTACTCTGTAACACGAAGACCCCTTTTATGAGGCTCCTGCAGAAAAAAAAAAATGCATAGGTAAGCTCAAGATTTACTTTACACTCCTAAATTTGGCCTGAACTTCATGAGGCACAGGCCAAGGGTAGTGATGATATAATATTACCAACTGCATTTTTCTGGTTAGTTATGGCTGTACAGTCTTCAGGAGAGGTTTAGTGACCATTCATGATATTTCTGATATCAGAATCTATTGATATCATTTTAGAATGAAGATTCATCAAAGAATTTACCACTTAATCCAGTGAGAGTGAGCTGGGATGAATACGTTTAGCCAATATTTCTTGGATCACCTGAATTTTATAAAAGAACTGCATTGATTCATAGCCTCTTTTTCAGACAGCTTTCTTTGATTCTAGTGGTGCACAATTGTTTAGCTGATTCCAGTACATATAGTTACTGCATATGATATTCTGCAGCAAGAGGAATATTTTACATGAATGCATGTATATAAAATTGTTCAAAGATCATCCTCATCCACGACATTTTTAAATGGCTATTTGTTAAAAAACCATATTTATTCATGTCAAGCTCCTGGTAAGAAATTAAAGTTTCTACAATTGCTATTCAGTAAACTGCTTTTGTTAAAACATTGATGATAGCCATTACTGTTTTCCCTTCTTACCCCAGGAACCTTTTAAATAGGGTCCATGTATTACGTAGGACCCCTTTTCCAGGGGCTCCTGCAGCTCCAGGGATGAAATAGGGAAAGGATAACTTCTGTGAAGCAAAAAGTTCTTTGACTAGATGGTACTCTGTTTCTTCAATTGATGATAATTCAGCCTCACCAAAAGCGACTTTTCATTCATGATGTAACCTCGAGTAGGTGAAGTCTGATAACATCTGTTAGCCATTGAACCCGTGTTATCACTGTAGTGATTTTAATAGTATAGAAGAATCAGTAGAGTTGTGTGATGAACCTGTACTTAGGTAAGCCATCTCCTTTTCAGTAAGCATACTATAATGACATTTCTTTTGTTATTTTATTATCATTATAACCCCAAGACCCCTTCTCCAGGGTTTCCTGTAGCTTCAAGGCTGCATTACAATCTGCTGCAGGGAAAGGATGGACTCCAGTGGAAAGAGAAGTTCTTCAACAAGATTGTACTCTGATGATACAACCTCACCAAAGATGACTATTCATTTATGACATAAGCTCAAGCAGACAGAGCCCAGCAGTGACAAGAGCTTTGTGGAGATATAATGACATTTCCTCTAATGACTATATTAAGTCCTGTTAAGCTGGAGAGTCTTATCAGCTACGTTTTACTGTTTTGCAACATTTCTAAACATGTTTCACTACAAAATTTTAAAATTCATCAGATATCAATGGCAACTTTTGATTTGTGTGATTCCTCAATATGATCCATAGTGCTAAAGTGCTTTCAAAAGAATAATGAGAGAAAGGAAGCTAGAAAAATGAATGTCTGTGACTGGATTTGAAAAACTCTCAAGCAAGAAACAAAACAGAGATTCTGGGTATTTATTGAACATGAAAACTGATAAAGACAAGAATAACAGACTAAGGAAAATAACATTAGGATTTAAGAGATTTTAAGTACTACCTGTAAAGTTGTATACTAAATGCATAACCATTAAATATAAAATAATATTACTGTGACTTTCTTGTTGCTAAAGTTAGAGTGAAACATATGGAAGTAAGACGGGCAGATTGGTAATAAGGACTATTTAAATGGAAGGGACTCTAGTCAGTCTCCTGAGAAGTGTCCCCTTAGTGTTACTTAAGAGGCAAACCACTAAAATTTATCAATATACATCTTCAGGAATGAAAGGAAGACTTCATCAAGGACAAAAAATTATCATCTCTGATACAGCCATCTATGTAGGCTGTTCAGCACATACCACTCTAATTCACATGGTATGAGCTGAGTCATAGCAATGCTGAACAAACAGTAACAATGAGTAGCTAAAATGAAATTTCAGGTGCATCTGATATATATAACTGTAACATTCAAAAAGTGTTTTATTTGTTTAAATCTAAATGAGGTATTCCTTTTGAGACTATTATGTACAAACAGTTTTTTACACCAATTAAGAGACATGGTTAACACTGTTAGTCATTATATCCACACCTTATACCATTCCTGATTACTGCATTCATAACAAGCTCTGTTAGAGAAGTGAAGGTAATAGCACATTTAATACCTTGAAACATGTTAGTACCACATAACATTCAAGAGAATAGTGCTTAGCTGCTAATTCTGCTGATATTTATGTTGAGGTCCACTTTACCAGTGTATCCATTATGCTCAATGCTCTCCAGGAACCTAATGTAATCCTGAAAAGATTATATCATACATTAATTTATTGATAACTGTTTACCTTTATATGATTCATTCAACAATGTATAAATCCTACTTTTAGTTGGTAGACCTTCTCCCAATATACTTAGAAAAAAATCTAAGCTACCTCTACTCTATTAGCTATTGGTCTATCACAAGCTTAGATTTTTTTGGCATGTTCTACAATATGTAGCAATATCTTTTCCTACATACCGATCTGGTAACTCATTCTTCAACCCTGTAAATACTTTCCTAAAAGGTATGATAACCTTAGACTTTTGGATGGCTCTGTTACATATTTTTAAGTCTATTCCACTGCTCTTACTAAATATTCTACTTAGAATATTGAGTTTTTATTGATTCTACATGTTTCTCTTCATCTAACCATATTTTGTACTTTAACTTCAGTTTCTGAAATAATGAATCAATTTTAACCTATACGTCAGTAAATCTCCAACTACTGACTAGGATAACTAATTCCTGCTTAATTGTATTACAGTTAAGAAAAACCTACTCTCAATACTGAGACTTTTCTGAACCCAGAGAAAATTAAAAGATGATGCTGCTGCTGGAATATCTTCAGACATCACCATGGGCTAAATATGATACGGTAAGCCCAAAGAATGGTAGTTTCTAGTCATGAAAGCCTCCACAAATAACCAGTCCTTAGAAGTTTGTTATATACTAACCTTAAATGAAAGATATATTGCCCTAGCCCACCAACAGATAGTAGAAAATTATCTCTGGCTTTTCAACCCAGCAGCTACCAGTATGCATTTGTTCAAAGCAACTGAACCAACTGGTAAGATGGGCCAAGAATTTTGTAGCATAAGCTTATTCTGTATAAGCCTAAAGAATTTGTATTCAAAATATTCTCTGAACCACACAGTTAGCCAGGTTAGGGCAATGTGCTCTATGCATCCTGGTGCTTACTGCACAGGAGTTAAAATCACTGGAATTTTCTGAAATTGGTGTTGAAAAACTGAGCATGCAGGGCATCTGGCCTGGTGTTTACCATGCATGAGAGAAACCCACTCCGCATTCATGAAACATCAAGAGAATTAAACTTTCATGAGTTAAACTGTACTTACTGAGCCCATACATAGTAATGGAAGGGTGTACTATGATAAGTACAGAATAGAATTCAAGGATTCCTGTCTTCTGAGACTAAGTAAAGGAACAAAGCAGACTGTAATAAGCTGAGGAGGTTTGCCTTCTGCATGGGGAATTAAATCTTGACCTACTAAGAGAATACTTTCAGTTCCAGAGATGTAGTATGTCAGAGCTCCAGGAAGGAGACCCATATTTTCTAAACTATGAGCAGAAGCCAGAATCTCTTAACTGATGTTGAGCATTTGTCACTTAATGGAACCTGGGGATATGAGGACTGACCTAAGCAGATGTGTAAACAACCCTTTGCCAACAGAAAAGTACTTTTTTACAACCTTGATTTGGCAGTGCAAACTGTTTGATTTGTTATCATAAATCATAAGTCTGACCATCTTAAAGATAACCACTGTGTTTTTAGCTGAAACATATGAACCTAAACACTACAGTAACTAATGCAGAACCCCATTTTCATTAGAGATACAGTGTCTGCAAAAAACCTTGTCCATCTCCCATTACATTTTCAAAGGCGATGTCACCCTTACATTTTAGTACTTTGTCATCTCTCTTTTGGCCTTCATTATCATCTGCAGATGTCTGTGCATGGAATTGACAAAGTTCCTGAAGTCCATGCTTGGGTCCATAGGGTCTTGATCTCTTGAATGAACCAAAGCACTGATTAAGTGTTGCAGGAAGCCGCTGCTTGATCATGCATTCTGAGCACTCAGTGCGCCAAGAAATCTCACTTGTACCCTCATTTTCTTGCTTCCAGGCAAGAATTCAGGCTTCTTCTTTCTTAAAAAGGTAAGAGCCAACCATCTTGAACCAGATGTGGACGAAATACAGTGCCTAAAATCGAAATTCTCAAAATGAAATGGCAACCAGTTAAAGAAAGAACACCCTTCCCTCAAGACAGCCTGAGGCACACTGAGGTGGGATGCTGGCATTCACATCATGAGAAGCATCAGTCTCAGTTATCAGATGTACATTGATTTCACCCTGAGAGTGTCATATGCTTTTGCCCACTGTAAACCTTAGCCGTGTATTGCCTTTGAAAATATACTGGAGGGCAAGCATTGCTTTTTGCAGACACTGATATTTGGACACTGTTCATCCTCTGTCTCATGACCCAATATGATGCTCCTGATATTTTTTGTGCCTGATACCATAAATTTTTTGTAACTATATATGATCAACAAATCCTTGAATCAATGATATGCTGATGTTGAGCAAATACTAATTTGGTTGGAGGAGCTTTCATCTCATTTGGTCACTACGTTCAAGCAGTTTCCCTACAACTTTAGAGGTCATCAAGACCATAATGATGGGCCAGTTATATGCTTAAGGCCACTGTGGATAAACTTCCTTAAAATCATTAACAACAACAGCAACTAATACTACTTTGATTGTGTGGATAAAATAGCATGTTTTAAATTAAGATTGCAGTTCTCAAAGTTTCTTTGAATCGCCAACTACTGCATTCTGTCTAGAAGCTTCCTATCTGCAAGCTACTGCTGAACATGCCTTGGACTTCACAACAGTTTTTCTTCATAATGTAAACAGTATGTACATTTCACTGAGGCATACATGATTATGCTTAATCTTCCTTCTCAAACTTACCTTTACAGTTTTCAACAATATAGTGCTCATTCTTTACCTCAGTAAAAAAAAAAAAAACTCTATCAGTTGATTTGGATTAGTCTGTATGCAAAACACCTCACTGATGATCACAGTTCAGGCCACAAACTCAGTGGTCCTGTTGGGGAATAATGACCTACATGATAGTTTATTTGTTTCTAGAAACAGTTATTGGCCTACCTTTAGAAGGTAAGTGTTAGGAGTAGCAGATACTTTGTTAGAGTAGTATGTCAAGTTCCAGCTGTTTGGATGGCACAGGTCTTTCTTTAAGCTTTGATTTAGGAAACAGAAACTGCTGTACACAATAAGATAGCATGAAGTTCACCTCACAGTCAAGGTTAATGTTTTCAATTGCATCAATATTTCTTCTGGTATAAACATGCTTAAGAAGATAATAAAAAAAAAACTCAAAACCTGAAGTATGGTAGGTTTTTCTTGTCATTTCAACTTGAATGATCATTATAATATTTATAATATTTTCCAGTTTCTTCTTAGTTGGTCTTTACACAGTTTCAAACTGTACTTACGTTACATACATATATTCATAATATGCATTAAAAATTGGAGTGTACCATACCTCTGGAAGGCCGTTCTCTCGTGCCCCCCCAATGATAACATCCATATACACCGAAGATGGCCGTCTATCTTCCTCCATTGGACAGATAATCTGGTATGATCGAGCTTTGACATTCTCTCCACTGGGTGTCTCAACATCTACCTCCAAAACTTTATATATCCCATTTTGCACACCTTCTTGCCTGCAAAAATTATAAAATGATTTAAAATTTGTGGAAAGCCATTTCTTAATAATGTTTCACTTACATTTCCTTTAAGGTACTGCTATTCACTCTTTGTATAATTTTTGTTTGAGTCTCTAGGTACCTAAGATCTAAATTTGGTTTTCAGTAGTTTCTGCATATTCTTCTGTAGGTACAGGTTGGTAGGCAGCCACAGACCAAGGAGGTATATTACCGGTACTACCCACCTGAGTTCGGGAGGGTTAGTGACAGCTGTGTAGCTAAGCCAGCACTTCAGTGGTTGTCAAGTTCCACTCCTCTGACCTACATAGCTGTCTTCTCTCTCTGCCTCACCCACACAAGGACTGCTGACGTTCTGTCCACAAACATACAATCTCCTTTCCGCACATAACACTTAACAACATGTAACTCACACAACTCATTCTTTGTAACGTCAGATTTTCCTGCAGTGAGCTAGCCCTGCCTTTTGGCAAAATGTAAGTAGTTGCTAGGAACATTAGATGGGAGCATTAGGTAGAAGTAGTATTTAGGAACATTAGTTTGGAGCATTAAGTAGAAGTAAGAGGTTGGAACATTAGGTAGAAGTAGCAGGTTGGAACAATAGGTAGACACATTAGGTAGTAGTAGTTGGTAGGAAAATTATATAGGAGCCTCTGAAAAAGCTATGCCAGAGCTGCCTTCTGCCAGTGGCCTGTTAAGGATTTGGTTTTCAGTAGTTTGTGCATATTCTTCTGTAGGTAGTAGTTGGTAGGGAGCCACTGACCAGGGAGGTATATTACCAATACTACCCACCTGGATTCGGGAGGTTTAGTGACAGCTGTGTAGCTGAGCCAGCACTTCAGTGGTTGTCAAGTTCCACTCCTCTGACCTAGATAGCTGTCTTCTCCCTCTGCCTCACCCACACAAGGACTGCTGACATTCTGTCCACAAACATACAATCTCCTTGCCACACACAACACTTAACAACACGTAACTCACACAACTCATTCTTTGTAACGTCAGATTTTCCTGCAGTGAGCTAGCCCTGCCTTTTGGCAAAATATTAGTAGTTGCTAGGAACATTAGATGGGAGCATTAGGTAGAAGCAGTATTTAGGAAGATTAGTTTGGAGGATTAAGTAGAAGTAAGAGGTTGGAACATTAGGTAGAAGCAGCAGGTTGGAACAATAGGTAGACACACTAGGTAGTAGTAGTTGGTAGGTAAATTATGTAGGAGCCTCTGAAAAAGCTATGCCAGAGTTGCCTTCTGCCAGCGGTCTGTTAAGGATGACGCATTAAAGACTAAGAAGTGGAACTGGAGATTCTTTTGCCGTGGTCCCCTCCATAGAGGAATTCTCAAGGGGAATAGTCATCAGAGATATTCTTCAGTTTTAAGATTTTCAAGTATTATTTTTTCTTTTATCTTAGTTCTTGTCTTTGGTCTTATTATTTTTAAATTATTAACTTAGCTGGTACCATTCTATAATCAAAGCCACATGATACATAATGTCACTGAGATATTATTGTGTATTATGTATTATTATTGGTCAACAATAGATTTATTGTTGACTTGTCTGTGTATTTGTGTTCATTCCCTATATACTTTTTTTCTTTCTTTCTTTCTTTTTTTTTTTTTTTTTTTTTTTTTTTTTTTTTTTTTTTTTTTTTTT
>JAYMFT010230133.1:0-11207 GCA_038088735.1 Panulirus argus
GGGGGGGGGGGGGGGGGGGGGGGGGGGGGGGGGGGGGGGGGGGGGGGGGGGGGGGGGGGGGGGGGGGGGGGTAGGGGAGGTTTGGGGGGGGTGTGGGGGGTGCAGGTAATGGGTAGTAGGCATGAGCAGTAACGGGAGAAGTGCACCGGTGCCCGGCCAGGCGTGGAGGTCAAGACACACAAACATCTGACCCGCGCCTGGTGAAGCGTGGAGGTCAGGACACACACACACACACACCTGGCGTGCTGGGTTACAACACTGGCTGGTGACCCGGCCGGGGTATGCCACGACGGCCACCACCCGGTTGTTGACCTGTCTGGCTTACCATATAGGTGAGATAAACATACAGGTGTGTAGAAGAAAGTGGTTAAAGGATACAGGAAGGGTAGAGATTATGTAGTGAATTAAAGATAAATATGGATGGGTGCAGTATGAAGCTGGATTAAAAATACATGTAAATGGATGAGGGATGAGGTTAAATACATATACAGGAACCCGTAAGATTATGTACATAGGTGAAGGACCCACAGAAATGGGTAGAAGACTATGTACTTGGGTCAAGAATGTATGTAGGTGGGACAAAGGCACATATGAGTGGGCGAATGTAACACGTGTACGTTAATAGTCTTACACCCACTGGCGGAATATGAGCTGTGTCCTGATGAGAGACGGTTGGTAACACTGTTAATATGGGGTAATGAGAGCCGTTGACACTGCTGACGGTAACGAGACCAGTGTTGAAGGACTGGCACTGCCGATAATGACACTGCCAACAGGACGACACGTCAGACGATGACAATACTTATGTCCTCGGCAGGCGGTGGCTGAGGTAAGGACGCGGGACACGTTGGGCCTCGATGAGTTCATACGACATACATGAGGTTGGCGTTCCCAGCCGCGACCACCAGCCTGGCTCCCCTTAGGTAATAATATCATGGCTCTCCTCGTCTCTTCCCCTCCCTAACCGCTTATCACTATCCGTAACGATTCTGCGTTTATGAGAGAAATTCAAACTCTAACACTGCATAAAATATCCCGATTGTAATGAGCCTTCATCCTACTGATGCGGCCTAACAACAAACAAACCTATTCATAAGTCTGTGTATTTTTTTATGCTAAACAATTTCATCCTAATAACGTCTTTCAACCTCTCCTTCCCCCTTCATCATACCAAACCCTCTCCCGTCACTCCCCGCTCGTGCCCGTCTGAATCACACAGTCAGAACGGTTGATCCACCCAACCATCTCCTCCCCCCATCCCTCTACCCCCTGTTGATATGAGGCACCATGTACCCCCTCATGCCGGTGGCACAGGCATCTCAGCTGCGTTACGTCACGACTCCCGTTCCGGTGCCGGAGATAGCGGGCGGGCAGTTTCAATCTTAAAATGTAATGAATCCACTACACTTTCACTCTTTATAATGGGTAAGGATTCGTCACTTATTACACTTTCAGTGCATTATGTCATCAGAATGAACAAAAACACAATACAATGAATGTTATCTACTAGTGTTCAAGCGTAGAGGAAGAAGATAATCTTAATTTCGACAGGCCGGCCGACACGGTGGGCGTAGTGATGAGGATCAATAAACATTCACGACAGCCGCACGCCCGGGCAGAGGGAACCACACACCTCCGCCAATCGAAGCCTGACAGGCAAGGTCTGTGTTTACATGATCAACACTTATGAATTTATGGCCATGTTGAGTCAACACATCTTCAATTTATGTCAATAAAAAAATTAAAGAATGGCTGTTATAGATGCAAGGACATCTATCTGAAAAGAAGTTTCCAAAAATAAATTCCAAATCTCGAAGCTTTTATCAGCTGAAAAAGGTGAAACTTATACACTTATTGATAATTTCCTTCCATCACATACAGCTCTGAGATCATGTGATCAAGCGTCGCATGCAATTATTAACGTGAAATCCATGAATCTTCGTAAAACCACAACGAGAGATTTTGATCGATGAAAAGGCGAATCTCATGCGCCAGCGTTTTGAAACCCTGAGTAAGTGCAATTTACATCAAAATGAGATAAATGATGCTTTTTTTTTCTTACATCTGTTACCCGAGATAACGACGCTCAAGGAGAAACCTCATTAGGAAAGTGTGGGACACATTCAATTTTTCTCTGTGTTCAAGATAGTCCACGGCAGCCTATCAATTAATCAGCGCATCGCCACATTGACCAATGAGGAACACGCTCGGCTGGGGGTTGACTAATCAGCGTGAGTCTGCTTTCGAGTTTGTTTACAACTGTGATGTTCACAAATATATATCAGAAAATACAGGAAGTCAGCTGGTTTGAATAAGTACGACTCATGAGCATTTCACAACACAATATGTAATCAGATCATTAGATTACCATATAATAAATTCAGACAAGTGAAATTGGATTACTTTATCATCCCTCGTGCCTTATTATTGAATAATAATTTTCACTTAATAATACATGATCAACTGAATATAATTTCAAGTTTGGAGATGTATGAGATGATCATAAACGATACGTTTAAGAAATATGAAATGAATAACTTATTTACAATTATAGTTTTCCTATCTCGTTTAAACAACTTGTAATGGTATTCCTGTATTAAGTAAGTATGGAGGCAGTAGCTTGTCAACCTTGTTTTCATAAGCATCATCATAAATATTTTACAAATGAATGCATAAATTATACCAATTTCATTTTCTCATCTCAGTTTCAGTAATCCTGAATAAATTCTTTTACTTGCCTAATGCTTTCTTAGCTTCTGCTCAAGAGCATTCATGTGGGCATAAATGCTTTCGTCATGCACACAGTTCTTTGTCTCGGTAGAGACACTGCTTTTATCCTATCAATATTCTTTGCCTTGCTTATATTGTTCCAGAAATATACAGAACATATGATGAAGAGAACTCGACTAACGTATGAGTTTCTTATTAGTTATAAAAGTATTTAATTGTGCTACAGCCTTCACATTTCATGCTACAAATTTTTGTAAAGGCTACATTCTCTGTTATGGCAACCCCACTTGATGTTTCACACTTCTCTCTTCGGGGAGTTGTCTTGTATTAAATATGCCGTGAATTACAAGTTGACTCTCTCATGTTCCTAATATTCTTTACAAAAGAAAACAAACGGTACCTTACAAGACAGGCGTAGCCAATTAGGTTAGGCATGCGGCTCCTCTTCGCCTGAACTAACAGTTCAGCTTTCAAACACAAATACAAACAGCCACTTCCTATGTTGTTCAAACATTCACAACAGACACAGCTGTTGGCTTGTTCTGTGCCATAGATAAATAATGACTTTCCTTACAGTAATAAATTTAGCCCCCTGATCGTGGAACCCTTAGAGAAAGGAATTGTAGAGTGATGTTAAAAATACCAGTAACAATGATAATAATAATAATAATAATAATAATAATAATAACAATAATAATAATAATAATAATAATAATAATAATATCATTATTACTATTATCATTATTATTATTATCTTCATTATTATCATTGTCATTATTATCATAATAGATAGACATAAAATGATAGATATATGAAACTACTTAGGTTTGTGATGGTCGTTCAACACCTAAGGAGATCCAGTAAACTAAAAGCCACGCACCTCAACAACTACAGACTAATACCCCGGACCAATATATTGACCGTATCAATAAGAAGCCAGCACACAAGAACCAGCGGGTGGCAGCAGATCCTGTCGATAAACCATGGAGATATCCCGCGGCCGACTCTCCTCCCCGCCAGGTTAGCTTCCCCAACGACGGTCCGGGAAGGCTCCAGAAAGAGAGCCCACCACTTTTTACACCCGCCCACCATAATGGCGGGAAGCCCTCACCCACCATTGTGCCGTCATTTCCAAGAATGCAGAAGAAATATCAGATCCAGCTAAACAAAAATATCAAGGACAACACGACTAGATATATAAAAACCAAGACAACTATATATATATATATATATATATATATATATATATATATATATATATATATATCGTTATTATTGTATACAACCCTAAGACACCTTTCATGAGACCGCTGCCACTTGGAGGCTGCTCTCCATGCGGGAGCAGGGTAAGGTGAGCTCCCTAAGGGTGGGAAGTACCTTGACAAAGTGTACTCAATTCGTCCCCTATCGATAATACATCCTCGTCCAAGATGACTTCTCGCTTCCGGTGTTACTACCTGCAGTCGGAGACTGGGAGCAACTATCTATCTGTCTATCTATATATGCTGATAACCACGATGAAAAATGAAGTACGATAACTCGGGACTTCTCGCGTTCCATTTTTTTTCCTAGTGGTTATCAGCAAATAGTTAATTCATGTGCATCACTATGCTATACGTATAACTTAGCTATCTAAGATTCCTTTTTCCGATGTTAAATCAGCTTCGCTGGATGCGCTATTGTTCCTCTTGAGGAAATAACTGATTCGTCATGTTGCCGATTTATGGAGGGCGAGGATGGTTTCGCGTCTTTATTTTTCTTTCCTCTTCCTTGAACATGTCTGGGTTGGATAATATGCAACTTTCGATATCTAATTTGTAATACCTTTCATGTAATAGTGGCTTTCACCTTCAGGTAAAATATGGATTGATTTCCCTTCTACTTTGCCGCCAAAACAATGCAAAGTTACTAGCACACTTACTGGAATATAACTTGAACCTATTCCTTTTCTTTACACAACCGTGGAGGTATGTAATAATCTCACATGCTTTGATCATCTTACATGCATATAAATAAGGCAGTGGATACTGTTTCTGAGCATTGTGCATGGCACCGCTCAGTAATATGAGCATATAACACGATCGGGGACATTCTTCCACAACCTAATAAACCCTAACTTAACCCAATCTAAATTTTACATTTAAGGATTAAAATCCCAATCGGACTTTACGGAAGAATCACCACGTGTGTAAATACCTACCAAACCTACTGATAAAGAATTCATTATCTTTCATTCACCCTGCCTGATGATTTTAAGCACCTGAGTTTGCGAATGATAAATCATGAGATTTTTCGGTACTTCACCATCTGCAGTCCCCATTTCCAACAAACACAAGGACTGTCAATATTACGTGTTCCTCACGACTGGTTGGTTAGTTAGGCTAAGAAGCTGTCCGAGGCATTAAAGCCCTCAACGTTATAGATAATTTCTCGACCACATCCACTCTGTATGTATGTCCCATCTCACTACGGGCGCTGGTAGTCTCCAAGGGGTGCGACACACGCAACATACGGGGCCCAGAAGCCAGGGGTTTTCGTTCAAATTTTTCGAAGTTCTCTCTGCTTTGATGAGGGATTATGACCTGACCACTGGCTTATGGGAAGTTCGCATATGTGTTTGAGAATTTTTTTTTACGTTTTGTAAATAATTTCCTAGAAAAAATGAACAACGAACAAACGAAAAATTAATCTTCCGGTTTTAAACGAGAGAAGACAAAAGTATGGGAAACTTTCACGTGAACCTGCTGGTTTCCCCCGTCATGGCCTCCTGCAGGCTGTAATGGAGGGCGTATGGCCTTGTGGATTCTGGAGATAATCGCTTTTGAAAGCACCGGCATGACTACAGGACCAACTCCTCTCTTATGATTACACAGGTTTCCTCATTCAACCTCTGCCACAAAAAGAAATAATTACAGCCTGTTCTTGGGTCTGCATCAATGTAGGACTAGGCTTGTTCCAATACGCTGCATCTAGGCCCTCATCCCGGAACTAAAATTTGAAAACCAGAACTGCTAATTCTATTTCATGGAGCTGGGAAATGTTTTCGTAGTTATACTCGATAAAACTGTGAAGACTGTTGAGTAGAGAAAAAAAAATATATATATATCCAATGACACAAAAGAATCTTATTATCATTTACAAACAGTAAAATGTTCTATACTAACACTCATCAAAAATAAAAGCTTCCTTATAGGCCTTCTTGGACCCAAAATCATGAAATCTTAATTAAAAGCCTCCTTATACGGCTAGCTGGGCCTAAATAAAAATCTCCTAATGGGCCTAGGTGGGCCTAGCATTACAAATCCTAGCACGATGGTCCACAATAATTTAATGGGGACGGACATCTGCCTCCGAACCCACCTTACCAATGTGGGTATGAGAACGCTATATGCCAGTCTCGGCTTTCAGTTCTGTACAACAGACGGTCACCTTTTTCTACTTTTACTATAAATGTGGGTATGAGAACGCTATATGCCACTCTCGGCTTTCAGTTCTGTACAACAGACGGTCACCTTTTTCTACTTTTACTCTATCTATATTTTCCGTGTAATGAGAGAGAGAGAGAGAGAGTGTATAAGGACGGCCCGCCCCAACGCTGCACCGCCATACACATCCTCTCTCTCACCTAAACAGTAATACACCCCTACAGCATCACGGTACGACCCTTGGGTACGATGGACTGGTCGTATCGTTCTGCTCAAGGGTCATGCCGTCGTACCCAAGGGTTGTCCCTTTGAGTTCCAGGATTTAAACCCACCACATAGTACAACATACTTAACATTGAACCAACACGTAATACAGCGTGCTTAACGTAATACAACAAACTTAACGTTAAATCTACCAGCACCAAAGAACGTTTACTCTTCTAACGATTAAATATATTAAAAAAGAAAATGGCCTTATCCAGTAGGGAGGCAAAGTCTTATTCGCAACACAAAGTATCTAATGTGGAATATCACCGATACAGACGAACGCACGGACGTCAGTGTAATGGCTCGAGCCATATCTCCGATCCGCACGACAAACAAAAAGTCTGATGCATTGACGGATCACATCAAATTACCAGCGTCACTGAAAGAACAGCAGAAAATGTTAAGAAAAATGTGTACAAAGGAGTAATAGTAATACCAGTCATATCTGACCTTTATGTCTTACTATCCGTTACAGTGAGTCACGTCGGTGTTATTTAAAGAGCCATCAACGTTGTAAGTCATTTGTTAATCATAAACCGGACGAGACAACTTTAAGCAATGGGAGGGAGAAGTGTATTCTACCAGCACGGTCCAGCTGCACATACCGGGTACCAAACACGTTATCCTAAACCACACCCACGCCCATACCAAACCCATTCCCATACACACCCATCCTGACACAACTCCCACGCCCGTAACACACCCATGCCCTACCACATCCATGCTAACACCACACCAACGTCCATAATATCCCCATGCTAACACCAATCCCATGCTCACTCCACGCCAAATCCATTCTTACACCATACTTGCACCCCATACCATACCAAACTTACGCACATATCGCACCATGACCATATAGACATACACACCAACACCACCACAATACCGTGTACAACACTAACACACCACTCGACCCATTCCTCCATACTCATCCGCTCTCCACCACCTCACCCATCAGAGCCACACCCACCACGGACGCTAAACACCAGTTGGGGGTCGTAATCTCGGCCATTTTACTGTGATGGTGAACAGTACAGATTGGCCTTGAGAATACACCTTTGGTGGTCAGGTCGTGGGTAGAAGGGCGTGGTGGATAAGATGGGTACCGGGGCTATATCATGAGCGTGAAGGACATGGGCGTGGGTGAGTGCGTGGGAGTGTGCGAGTGCATGGGTAAAGATGTGTGGGCGTGTGCGGGTAGCACAGTGAGTAAGGAGACTTTCTCAGAAGTAAAGGAGTGTCTACAGCTCTTGCGGGCAGGGTAGTAGGCCACGGGTGTGTGTGTGGAGTGTGACAGGCGTGGTCCCCTGGTCATGGTGGTGACTGGACCATAGCGGCCCCACCACCTCTCAGAAGCCGCCCTGGTAGGTAGGCAGACAGGGCGTAGGAGGTTCGCGCCCGGCGGTGCATGAAGACATGATATTCAGGGTCCAGGGGTGACGCCATCACTAGTGGTACCAGAACTGGCTCCCGTGTGGGGCGGGGGACTCCTGTGACGCTACTACCAGAAGTACCCCGGGTAGCTCCCGTGCGGGGTGCTCATGTGACGCTACCACCAACAGCACCAGGCCTGGTTCCCGTTCGAAGCTGAGCGCTCTTCTGTAGCGCTACCATCAGCAGTACCACAGGCGGCTCCCGTGCAGGGCGTTCCTTTGGAGGGTTTTTATCTGAGAGCGGGTACCAGGCCCGCCAGCCTCACAGGAACTGGGCAAGAATATCAATTACAGCTGACTCAGGCGTGTTAAACACCTTTTGCTGCAGAGATCACGGGGCAGTCATCTCCTTGTGGCTATATTGCTTAGAGAGTTCACAATGCGCGTTGGATATGTAGTGGACTTAATAGCATTTGTTGGATCTTATGTACATATAATTTCATTCAGTAACGTACCATATTTTACTCAATTGTAACTTATTCACAGGTTCGTCAGGTTCGTCAATAATGATCATATTACTGGATATGTACAGTTAGAGGCATCATGCCATTTGATCTTTATGGCGTGAAGAAATTAATGCTCACAAAAATCATATCTTCATATTATCTATCCACCTTTCTTCCCTAGTAGTGGAGGACAATTTTTTTTCCATACTGTCTTTCCTATTACTCTCATCCTCGACGAATTCATCAAAAGATTTTCAAATACATCTCCTAACATGCCAAACTCAAAAGACTCCAAGATCAGGGTCGCACGGCATATTACTAATTAGAACGCTAATCAAGGCAGCCTGTAGAGTGCTACAGAATGGCAATTTCTGATGGTGCTGCTTATTTGGGTGACAGGCTCAAAGGTTAAGCCTAAGGTTGGCGTGGATTAGCACACAATTCAACGGTGGGTAAGGACATAGTTCAAGCATGGATGAGGACGACTTACAAACACAGGTGAGGACCTATTTTAGGCGTGAGTGAGGATATCGTTTAGGTGTGGGTAAGGAAATCGTTCAGGCGTGAGCGAGCTCAGTTCGGGCACGGGTGAGGAAATCGTTCAACTTTAGTCTGGTATGGAGTACTTGCGTAAATTAAGCTAGGCTAATTTCCGTTGCCCTACATGTACACGACACTTCCTACGATGATCGATTCAAACTCTGACATGCACAATACGCCCTTACATCCTTTCCTTCACTCAGTTACCATCCTGGGCCCCAACACGCATGACTTAACCAATAAGTATATCAAAATCTACGGGATTTGATATGATAACCTCACCGCAACGTGGACTGGAAGACATTTGTATTTGCTGGCGACTCTAATAATCCTCACTCCCTCACTGTATCATGTGGTTATGAAGGCTACACTACAGGCCCATACTATGCAGGAAGACATAATAACACAGTGAACTACAGGACCATACAATAAGAGCAGTGTGTCAAACGTTAAATCAAAGAAAATTGTAAATTTTCGTCTGAATCTAGCAACAATACAGTTGCCAGATACCGTAGATTATAGTTCTAAGTAGTTCATGTTTTTCCCTTTAATGTTACACAAAATCATTATCAAAATTATCTTTTCCATATCTGTTTACGTTCAAAATCTTACCCCTTCCCAATACACTGTTTATTCCACGCCTCTCCCGATTAACGAAACCATTCACAACTATTTTTTCACAGTTTTTGTTTTGCTTTTTATTTCGTGATCCGCATCGCGCGCAGAAACTCATTATGCAAATAAGGAACACTTGGCGTGCATGAGCGATGACTCTCCATCCTTTTATGCTGATTCGAGAGCTGGAGGATCATTGAGGTCTCCCCAACACATCAATTTGGCAGCCGTAAACGTTCATCATGTTTCAACTTTGGTTAAACGCTAAGTGATTCCTTCTTCCACGTTCTGATATATGCAAGACTTGAAACTTGCACAATATTGCATTACCTTTTATGCATTTCGTCAATTATATCCAGAATTGATTTAGGTACTATAAACAGCGACTTCAGCCAATTACATACTAACCCCGCATTCCCTGAAATATCTATTCAAATCTATTAAAACTTCAGAGGAGATTCTTCATCTAATTTGTGCGTCACAGACATTTAATCAGTCATAAAGAAGGATGAATCTACAAAGCCACTAACCAAGGTTTAAAAAGACTGTTATTGAGGCAATGAAAGTGTCGAATCCTAAAATTCGAGTGTCTTTACAAAACCAGCTTAAAGCTACCTTCTACGGAGCAATATTTCCAATTGTATGTACGTATATATTTTCTGGATAAAACTGTACTACTGGTACATTCAAAATCCAATCATCTCGTTGTATATTTGATCAAAAGGTATTTAACAATTCGACCGCTGCGGTAAAATCCATTCATTTATCTGTTGGAAAATAACACATCGCTCTGGAAAAATATCAAATGTATCTTTATACATGACCACGCTGACACAAGACAAATATGAACAGACGAGGAAAAAGATAAAACCCAGCCACGTGCACTGCCTCACCTTGAGGCGTCGCACAGGACACAGATGGGTCGCTTGTGCTTCATCATCCTTATTAACTGACCCCGCGATGGGCACACCTGGTCGATGGACGCATGCTGACACACTCCTCCATTGGCATCAGTGTTGCCGACACCCCTCCCTACCACTCTCTCCACAAGATCATCCTCAAAAAGTATCCAGGACTGGACCAACGCCAACCACGTCATCGCCACACCCAACTAAGGCCGTATAAATGCACGTCAGTCTCGCTTCCAACACTCTCCCACCAGGACACAGCCTCATTCCACGTTGCTCTATCCACCAAGCTTCAGTGTCTCATTCTGAATGCCAAACTAATCTCGAAAAAACACGTCAGAACCATCCTCAGATCTTCCACTAATTCTCTGTCAGCTCAAGACACTTGCAATCACTGCAATTAAATGCAAAGTCATCTACACAGGTTTCATTCTTTCTAAACTGGACTCCGACAGCTTCGCCTGGTCTTGCAACTGGAACTAATAAAACAGAACAGAGAAGGGCACGCGAGATCATTCTCGGTCTTTTACATACCAAACATCTTGACTCTTCCTGATTAACTAACTGCACCTCACCCAACTGTTTGGGAAGAAACTACAGCACTCCTCTCGCCACCAACACCTCCTACCACTCTAAAATCCCTCGTCTCCGAATTATAGTTCGGCACCACAACCTCATCGAACCCATACCACAGCACTAAGTAAATGAAAACATATTTCAAACTCCAATTCTGAATTCGTGAAAATCCGTATTTTATGGACCTCATAGTCCAATGTCGTATGCATTTTCTTTATATATTTTCTGTCCTTAGCTGCAGTTAATTCAATAAACTATATATAT
>JAYMFT010230144.1:0-11207 GCA_038088735.1 Panulirus argus
ATCTCTTATGAAACACAGCAGTGCAGGTTAGGAAGACACACACACACACACACACATGCACACACTCACTCACTCACTCACTCACTCACTCACTCACTCACTCGTTCACTCACTCACACACACACACACATACACAGACTCTCTCTCTCTCTCTCTCTCTCCATAACCAACTATTCAATATGATCGAACAGTTATGATTTAGTTTGACTTAAATTATACATCTAATCTGAAAAGGACTGTTAGATACTGTCTGGTATAAATGGTGAGAAAATGTAGGATATACTTCTTAAGTTATGTTGTTTCATTTTTTTTTATACCTATGAGTTAGCAACAGGAAAATTTTGGGATAGGAACATGATCCCTCTGACATTCAACTTACATTGAGGTTTACAGGAATATAACATCAGTGCATGTTGTAGAAGATCAAAAGAAAAGTTGCCTCTGAATATGGAGTTGATATTTACTATTTGTCTGTCTGTCTCTCTCACTAGATTTCTAATGCCTGATCCCTCCAGGAACGCCCATCAAGGGGATGACCACAGCTGGAGTCCCCACTTATCCCTGCCTTTACATACCTCCCTCACATATACCATTCCATGCATTCTTCCTCCATCTCTCTCCCTCTAGTACTCTTCCACTTTATTTCCTCATGTTACAGATGGTCTTTCCCTCACAGGAACCCCTTTATTTGTATTATCATACACTCTCCTTGTAAACTCCCCATCTTGCACTCTTTCCACATGCCCAAACCACTTTAAAGTATTAAGTTTCTCCTACTCTACCCTTCCACAATTCATTCCCTTTCCATTCCCTGCTTTCCCACATCTCTCATACACCCCCTCTTTTCTCTCTTCATTCCATCTAGTCATATCACATGTTCCTTTCAAATAGCTCATTTCCATAGCATGGATTCTTGACCTCTGTAACTCATTCCATGTTCATTCTTTGGCTGTATAGGTCAGGGTTGGGAGGATTATGGTGTGCCTTAATCCTTTCTTCACATCTGTATTTACAACTCTCTCCTTCATTATTCTGTTAAGGGACCCAGTGACTCCTCTATCCTGTACTGCTCTCTCCCTTATCTCTCCGTCCATCCCCAAACTTACCCAAGATAACTCCTAAATGCTTAAATTCTCTCACCTCATTCTGTCTTTCTTCCTTCATATCTGTAACACAGTTTAGTACACTTTCTTCTTTTTCTTTATAGATTTTGCAAAAATCTATACTTTAACTCTGTTTCCTTTTAAGCACCATTACTTTACTTTTACTTGCATTTACCTTCAGTTGCCTACACTTCCGCACATCATAAAACACTTACAATCTTCTGCAACTCCATTTCACTCTCAGCAAACAACACAGTATCTACTGCAAACAGGCTATTCACGAACCACCATTTTTCACTGCCACGCTCCATTTCTCCATTCCCTTTCCCTAGTTTTGCTTTCACCTTTCTTATCACTCCATCCATAATTATGTTAAAAAGCCCTGCTTCCCACCTACATGTACACCAAAACTGTTTTTTCAACTCTCCATCTACTCTTACACATACATATGCTACTCTGTAGAAAGCTTTCACACCATCCAACAGTTGCCCTCTTTCCCCATGTATCCCTAACATATCCCATATAGTATTCCACTCAACTCTGATGTACTCTTTTTCCAGATCCATAAAATCTGCACACAGCTGCTTTTCTAGTCATTTTCACTACAAAAATCTGATCCATACTTCCCCTACTTTTCCTGAAAAACCCTACTCCTAACTTATTTTGCATTGAGTCATTTCCGTCACTTTATCAATCAGCACTATTGCATGCATTTTTCCTGGAGTACTTAACAGACTTATTCCCCTATAATTGCTACATACATCCTTATCCCAGGGATAGGGAAGGCAACTAAAGGGGGTAGGAGCAGTGGGCTGGAAACCCCCCTTTTTGTATTTTGATTTCTAAAAAGCAGAACAGAACAAGGAGCCAGGCAGGGAGTGCTCATCCTCCTCAAAGGCTCAGGATGGGTTAGTGAATGGTATGATGAAGGAGTAAAGTAGCTAGTGAAAGAGAAAAGAGAGGCATTTGGGTGATACTTATAGGGAAGGAGTGCAGATGATTGGGAAATGTTTAAAAGAAAGTGGCTGGAGGTCAAGAGGAAGTTGCAGAAGTTGGAAAAGAGGGCAAATGAGAGTTGGTGTGAGCGAGTATCAATAAACTTTAGGGAGAGTAAGATGATGTTTTGGAAGGAGGTTAATAATATGTGAAAAACAAGAGAACAAATAGAAACATTGGTTGAGGGGGCAAAAGGGCAAGTGGTAGCAGGTATTGATGAAGTTTGGAGGAGATGGAGTGAGTATTTTGAAGGACTGTTGAATGTGTTAGATGATAGGGTGGCAAATGTAGGGTGTTTGGGTTTGGGAGGTATACCAAGTGAGAGAGTTATAGAGAGTGGTTTGGTGAGGAGAGAGAGGTGATAAAAACTTTATGTAAGATGACTGTGGGAAGGCAGCTGAAGTAGATGGTATTGCAGTTGAATTAGATAAGTGGATGACTGTGTTGCTGATTGGTTGATAAGGATTTCCAATGTATGTACGGATCATGATGAGGTGTCTGAGGATTGGCAGATGCATGTATAGCATCATTCTATAAAAGCAAAGGGAATAAAGATGAGTGTACCAACTACAGAGTTATAAGTTTG
This sequence comes from Panulirus argus, assembly GCA_038088735.1. Taxonomy (NCBI): domain Eukaryota; kingdom Metazoa; phylum Arthropoda; class Malacostraca; order Decapoda; family Palinuridae; genus Panulirus; species Panulirus argus. Next base: position 2,686 of record JAYMFT010230144.1, read on the forward strand.
TTGGGTGTACCTGGCTAGTTGTATGGAAGGGTATTGATGGAGAGGGTGAAAGCATATACAGAACATTTAAACTAGGGAAAAGCAGTGTGGTTTCAGAAGTGGTAGAAGATGTGTGGATCAGGTACTTGCCTTAAAGAATGTGTGCCAGAAATATTCAGAGAAACAGAGGGATTTGCTTGTGGCATTTATAGATCTGGAGAAAGCATATGTTAGGGTTGATAGAGATGCTTTGTGGAAGGTCTTAAGAATATATGGTATGGGAGGAAAGCAGATATAAGCAGTGAGAAGTTTTTATCAGTGGTGTAAGACATATGTACAAGTAGGAAGAGAGGAGAGTGAATAGTTCCAAGTGAAGGTTGGTCTGCGGCAGGGGTGTGTTGTTCAGTTTTTGTATGGTTGGGGTGATGAGGGGAGGGAGGTAAATGCAAGAGTCTTGGAGAGAGGGATAAGTATGTATTCTGTTGGGGATGACTGGGCCTGGAAAGCAAAACAGTTGTTGTTTGCTGATGATGCAATACTGGTGGCAGATTCAAGTGAGAAACTGCAGAAGTTGGTGACTGAGTTTGGAAGAGTGTATGAAAGGAGAAAGTTGAGAGTAATTGTGAATAAAAACAAGGTTATTAGGTTTAGCAAGGTAAGGGGACAAGTTACTTGGGTGTGAAGTTTGAATGTAGAAAACTTGGAGGAAGGGAAGTGTTTTAGATACCTGGGAGTGGATATGATAGTGAGTGGAACCCTGGGAATAGAAGCGAGTCATGGGATGGATGAGGGGGCAAAGGTTCTGGGAGCACTGAAGAATGTATGGAAATAGAGATTGTTATCTGGGAGGACAAAAATAGGTATGTATGAAGGTATAGTAGTCCCAACAATATTATATGGATGTAAGGCATGGGCTGTAAATATGGATGTGAAATTAAATATTCGAGGACAATATGTGTTATGAGGTGGTTTAACTGAGTAAATAATGAAAGGTTAAGAGAGCTGTGTTGTAATAAAAAGAGTATGGTTGGGAGAGTGTTAAAGGATATGCTGAAATGGTTTGGACGTATGGTAAGAATGAATAAGGAAAGGTTGACAAAGATGATGCATGTGTCAGAAATAGAGGGAACATTAAGAACAGGTTAACCTAATAGCAGATGGAAGGATGGAGTGAAAAAGATTTTGAGTGATTGGGGCCTGAACATGCAGGAAGGTAAATGACATGCACAAAATAAAGTGAATTGGAATTTAGTAGTATACTAGGGTAGACGTGCTGCCAGTGGATGTGGAGTATCTGGAGTAAACCATGGAAAGGTCTATAGGGCCTGGTTGTGGATAGAGAGCTAGAGAATAGATGTGAGTAGATGTGGTCTCTCTTCATCTGTTCTTGGTACTACCTTGCTAATCCAGGAAAAAGCATCAAATGATAAAGAATCCTTAGCACCTCTTCCTTGGAATAAAAGAACAATAATAGCTTTCACTCAATCCACAGGCATAACCTGTATTCTTGGTAAATTACATATCAAATGCATCTGTTCTACCACACTTTTTCCTCCATAATTCAGCATTTCAGCCATAATCCCATTCACACCAGGAGCCTTTCCTACCTTCAGCCTAGATATCACCCTTTTTACCTCCCCTATTGCTACAGGCCCTTGCACTGGTATCATTTTCCTTCAATCCTCCATACCCATGCATGTAACACCTGCTGCCTCACCTTCTCTCTCCCACACTCATCAGTTCTTCAAAATACTCTTTCCTTATTCCTTTTGATTCAGCATCTCACCATCCTTACTTCTCACATTAATATTTCCACTCTTACATCCATCTCTTTCCTTTTTTCACCTCCTCCCAGTACATTTGTTTTATTTTTCCTGAGTACTCACTTTTCTTCCAGAATACTTATCTACTATTTCTCTGACTTTCTCTGTCATCTTTTTAGCATTCCAATTGCACGTCTTTATTCATTCGTCCTCCTTTGCTGAACTTTCACTGGTACATTCCTTTTAAGCACTCTGCCATATACCTTTTTCTTCTCTTCCACAGGATTTCTAATCTCATCCATCTATCATGCATTTCTCTTTTATTCCTGTATCTCATGACCTTGTATCCAACGACTAATTCTATAACCTTTAACATTCTTTCTCCTAACATTTTAAACACCTCATTCACATAGGACTGCATCCCTACATTTACTACATTTCCATCTAAACTTTAAGTCACCCTCCTTTCATACTCCTTCTTGCATTCTTTCTAATAAATCTTCTTGCTTGCCAGCACTTTACCTCTCCATTGTTCCTTAAACCATACCCCACTTCTTCCTGATCCTCACCCTCTTTCATTTTATTCTAAACCTTGTAGCTGTAGTAAAAATCACTAGGTTATTACTTTTGTTTTTTTAGTAAAGATAGTGATTTTATAATGTCATGAAATAATATAGCCAAAGACTATGAGCTTAATTTACCTGTTATGAAAAATTTTGTTTGAGGGGACTATATCACTACAAAGAAGGTGATAAGTTGACTACAGTCTGTCTCTGCTCATTGTGGCTTTGTTCACACTCTTTTGCTATAGCTTCCATTTCATATTGATACTGTGATTCACACTGCACTCATTACTCACTATGATGCTCTCTGTATTTGGTTTGGATAGTTTAATCAAAAGCTAGATTGGATGTGATAAAGCATATTGAAGCTGGTGAACACCCATCTGAGTTCTATAGAGTATTGTCTTTAGTATTTCTTGTAAATGCAGAGGAAGTAAAAGGATATGAAACGGTTGTAACTCCTTTATCTACTGTGAATTTAAGTAGAAAATTGGTTTCAATGATGATAGAAATGAAAAGGTTGTTAAGTATTTGGTTTTAGGGTACAGCTCAGTGTAGAATGCATCTGAAGTTGAATGCTTATATCAGGAGTATGTATGGAAGATCTTAAGAAAGATTATCCTGGGGATCTGATGCTGAACATTTAATGCAAGCAGGGGATGGTTTGAAAGATATGAGGCTTGCTAAGTTCAAGTTTATCTGTATACCTAATCATATGTATTTTATATAGTGCAGATTTTAGTTATGTAACAAATTAGCAACAAACATTGCCAAGTATAAGAAATTACTTTATATTTTCATTTGAATTCATTTTATAGCATAAAAAGGAAGCTATGGCAATGAATTTAACCTACAGTATTTACATAATTCTTTAGTGAAAATAGTCCCAACTTGAAACTGCTGTTTTTGGGGGTAACCAATTAAGAGCACTAAGAGGGGATTGCCTGCTTTATGTTTATTTTCAACCAATTCCTAGTTTAAGTTTTGCCCACAACATATTTGACCAGGATTATGCACAGGGAGCATTCATTATTTTGTTAAATCTCAACACTCCACTCCCTTCTACATTAATGTAGCCACTTGCTATGAAGAAAGTTCCAGAGGAGTGAAAGTTTGCCTGTGCAACACTGATAATCAGAAAATGGTAATAAGTCACTGCCTGGAGATTATCGTCCAATTAGTTAAATGTCTGTTTTAGGAAAACTCATGAAAGCCATCGTTCGAGACAAAATTGAAAATCATATAGAAGACCACCACTTGATAAATGATTCTCAGCTTGGTTTTTGACAAAATTGCTTATGTCTGAAAAGACTGGTTGATTCCTATTGTGATATGATTGACATATAAAAGTAAAGCACTTGATGTCATCTATCAAGATTTTCAAAGAACATTCAATAACATTCCACATCAAATGTCACATGGTATTGATGGGATTGTACTTCAGTGGTTAGGAAACTGGTTGACTGGCCATAAATAGAGTTGTGATTAATTGTCAAGCCTCAGAATGGTTAGACATTATAAGTTGTCTGTCTTAGGGGATCAGTCTTGGAACCAGTTATGTTTCTCATTTTTATTAATGATACTGATTATGGGCTGCATTGCATTATATCAAAACTTGCAGATGATACTAACTGAAACTGGATGTCTGCAAATTCAAATGGACAAAGACAAACTGATGGACTGGGGTCATAAGTGGCTGATGAATTTAATATTGATAAGTGCAAAGTTTTACTTATCAGTTGTAAGAATGAAAAGGAAAGCAACATTATGAATGCTGCTGAACTTCAGAAGGTTAATGAGAGAAAAGACTTGGGCATGATAATGTTTGATGACCTAAAGCCAAGTAATGAGGGTATAGAAGTAGTAACAAGAGTGAAGTAAATTCTGTGATTCATTGGTAGGGCTTTCGAATTAAGTCTAGGGAAATTATCCTTACTCTTTGTAATTTATTTGTGCACCCTCATCTTGAATTTTGTGTTCAGTTTTGATCACCTTACTTTAAAAGAGACAGAAAGAAAGGAGTGAGTACAGCATCAGGCTGCCAAAATGATTGCTGGACTGAGAAACAAATCCTGTGAGAGCCGACTAAATGAGTTAAATCTGTTTAGCTTAGAAAGGAGAAGGTTGCAAGGTGACAAATCTGTTTAACTTTGAAATGAGAAAGTTACAAGATGATTTGATACAGTTATTCAAATATATCAATGGCCCTTGCTAATCTCTATCTAACAAGCTACTAAATACTTGATTCATCTGATATCCCTCTTAGTAATGGATAACAAACTCATGGGTAAATGTTTTACTTTGAAGTGAAGTACATTTTCTTCAACAAGATCGTTAATATATGAAATGATTTATCAATTGGAGTGGTTGAAAGCAGTACTGTAGATATGTTTAAGAATAGACTTGATGGATATTTTGCTGTGAGACAATGATTAACATTATTTGTGTCTCCTTAGTCATGGTAACAGTTTCCTCTATGAATTATCTTTACACCATTTAACTCTTATCACACTAATCTATGAGTTTCAGAAATCTTCCCATCAATATCTCAGACAGCTTTAAAGGGACCCAGTGATCTGTTGCTGTTTGAATTCTTTTGTATTCCTTCATAAAGTAAAAGAAAAAGTACTTTTACTTTCGTTCGATAAACAATGTTTTAAAACTAATATTATGTGGATTTTTATCAAAAGATTTTCTTATAACCACCATAAAATTCCCAGAGCTCAGATACTGTGAACCTGGACAGTACAGCTAAAAATGATTAACAGAAAGATAAAACATTGGAACTTTGGACTTATGTGAATTTCCTAAACAGATATCTTGAATTTTGAACTTAAGTGAAGTCCCTAAAGTAATGTAAGCTAATTAGCAACTAGTGTTATCACAAATAAGAATGTAGGATTGTCTGTAACGCTGTTCATTGCTATACATAAAATTATATTTGTAAGAGAGAATGAAAAATGATGAGAATTGAGAGGATCACTGCATGCAGTAGTCTTTCATAAGCAGATGTAGACTTTGGGAGTGTAAATGTTATTGGGTAAGGATTGACTCGTCCTTGTCAGATGTGGATGTTCTTTGCCCAGACACTTTGGTGGAGTTTTCATTGAAGATGCCAGGTTCCTTATCACATCCTTAGATGAAGATAATGTGTAAAGGCATGTTTAGGTTGGGCTTATAATGTAGTTGTAGCTTGTGGTAATTTATGGTAAGATGCAGATGGTGGTAGAAAGATGTGTGAAAACTGACCATTCAGTGCATCACTGATCCTTAAATGTATCTGGAGTTTTGAATGAAGATTTGTTTCATAGTGGTGGTGAAATATGCAAAGTCTGGTCCTTCACTGTAGGTAGTAGAGATTCTGAAAGTTACTTCTCCGTAGATTGTGTTGGGTCTTCAGGGAGTATGGTCATATCATTCAAGGTCTGAGAACCATTAGTCCCCTTTGGCTGGTCATTATGACTCTTTTATACCAGATCACCTTGAATTGGATAAGAGCAAGGGCTCAGTTTTTAGAACGACCTACTCTCTCAGTAGTCTCAAAGAAGCATTAATTCCCCAAATTCATAATGACAACATCTAGGGGTTTCTCTGGTGCATTTAGTTTGTGTTTCCTTTTGACAGTTTTCTAAGTTATCGCATCATGGTGAGTTCTAAGATTTCTCTTCATTATCATCTTGGTAGGTTGCAGTGAGTTGAGCTCTGTGGAATGGTGCAGAATGCATGAAGTTAGAAAATCTTCAAGTTCCACAATCTTCTTTGTACCCTCTTGGTCTTTATTGCTGCTTTGAAAATACAGGTAAACATTACCTCCTTACTTGTAATATTTTGGTAGAACACTGGTTAGAAAATATGCTGCATGATGTAAGCCTTCTTGAAGAGCCTAAATGCATCTGATGAGAAATAGGGCCCACTACCACATACAATCTCATTTATCATTCTTTACATGGTAAAATTTGAGTTGAGAATTTCATTAGTGTCCTCATAAGTAACTAAAGTCTTTTGACAGACTTTAGACCATTTCAAGTGGGTTTCATGTTTTCCTTCACATAAAAGGGCTCTAGGGGCTGGAAGTGAATATACATTTGTTTATTTATTTATAATTGCCCCATGATCCTTTTTTGAAGGGGTCCCAGAGCTACACCAGGACCCCTCCTCCAGGAGCTCCTGTAGCTGCAAGGCTCCACAACTTCCAATCACAAGGAATTGATGGACTGCTTTGGAATCACCATTTTTTTTTATGAGACTGAGACCCCAGTGATATGAACTCCCCAAAGGTGACTTTTCACTCACAGTATAATCTCACAGAGGCTGAGTCCAACAACAGCAGTTAATAGATATATCATATCATATCTTCTTGCTTCAGGAGCCCCCTCCATCCTTGTGTGGCTCTTAGCACTTAGGATGCTAGCCATGTTCATAGATCATAAAGTGTATGTGCATCTGTGTGTAAAAAATGCAGGACTGTTGGGTACTAAGTGCTCTATGTCTTCTTCGTGGTAATTGCAATGTCAGCATAAAGGGTCTTTGAATATGTTGATATGGTGTTTGTTGTGATGGGTAATGTCCTGAGAGTGTTTGTCTGGGGAGTATGGTATCTAATTGGTTGGAGTTTAAGACTAAGCTGGGAGGTCAGATAATTAGTACTTGATTTCAATGTGTATGTGTTTTGTCCATGTTATATTTGTTGGGGGTGTGAGGATCTGTGAGTAGAAGTAACTGAAGTGTTAGGCAGGGGTAAACTTTTTATTTCTACTTAGGGGTTGGTGGTTTCGTATGAAGTTGTTTGGTTAGGAGGGGTCTAGTGCTGTTTCATAGATCTGATTGCTGGGTATTAGTGATGGGTGATTTAAAAGTGAAGATGAGTTATGTAGAGTTAAGAGTATAATTGGGAAATCTCTTTCACATGCAGATTCCTGTTGTCTGTTTCATTCCACGTGATGCTCCAAGCCCTTCTATCTGTTTCATCCTCATTACCTTGCACTTACTCAAATTGCATTTCATCATCCATTCATCATGTCAACTTGGAGTCTGTCCAGGTTCCCTTTTGTGTAATGCTTGTATGTATTGGTGTTAATAGACTCCAACTGCATGAGGTTATTCCATGAGTGAAAATTAACCTTTGGAGAGGTTATGTTATTGGAATTACAGCCTCATCAGAAAACTTCTCACTCCAAAGGAGCCAGCATATCCTCTCACCAAAAGCAGTGCAGTCTTGAGTTGCAGGAGTCTTTTGAAATACATCCTGGATCACTCCAGGACTCTTTCTTAGAGAGAGGTCCTGGGTATCAATAGAAAAGTATGTGTATGTATATTCTGCACCATGGTAAAGATGGGTATTTGTTGGAGAGAAATAAGGTTTCATTTTTTGAAAACCAAATATTATTGTACTATTTCTTCAATATTACAATGGTTCAAAGGTCCCTACATATGCAGTCATGTGATTAGCTTCATGTATACTGTGCCTGTATGATGTTTGTGTAGATGACACAAGATTTGGTTGCAAAACTTACAAGGAATCACCATCAGTTTTCCCTATAGTCTAAATTGTAGTGTGCCTTTAGATCCGGGTCAGGTTCACCTATTTTGGGTGAGTTTATAATTCCTGGCTTATTGCTTCAGCTGTCACCATACATGTATGATGTAGTACAGTTTACACAATATTTGGTCTTAAAACTTAAAGGGAATCACTGTCTGTTCTGTCTATAGTAGGCATCCCCCCATAGTTGATGATTCTATTCGTAAATTGTAGTGTGTCCATAGATCCAGGTCAAGATCACATTTTTGGGCCATTGGACATTCCTGGCTTACTGCTTCAGCTGTCACTAGAAGTAGGTTCGCAGGAGCCATATTCAGGGTAGTACTTTTTGTTATCCATTTCACCTCTCCTTTAACTTGAGATGTTAGTGACTGTATGAAAGAGCATTTAATGCAAATCATTTTGATTGGACAATTGATACTTTTTCTCATAGCTGTAGGATGCTAATTCAGAGGTCCATTATTTGATTCTGGCTGCTGCAAGTGCAAGTATGCCTTGTTTTATGCCCTTAAATAAGACTGATTGGTGTATTGTTAGTGATCATTGTGAGCTTACATTTGAGATATCAGTGGAATTTCATGAGGCTGAATATGAATATGAACTCTGTGAGACCTTCCTCTTTTTCTATTCACTATACCAACATTCGTGGTCTCTCTAGTAACCTCGCCTCAGTTGAAC
>JAYMFT010230155.1:0-11207 GCA_038088735.1 Panulirus argus
AACTATATATATCTATATATATATATATATATATATATATATATATATATATATATATATATATATATATATATAAACTAAGAAACAAAAGTCTCAGTGGACAATGTTTACAAGATCAAGTGAACATAACTATATATAAAAAAAAAAAAACAGATAAAAAATAAATGATCCTATTATCAGTAAAACACACCTCATTCAAAGACTGTCTCAACAACTGGGACATCATCACGAACCTGACGATACTGTGTCATGTGTAATGGTAAGGAAGTACAGACGCTGGACTCGTGTCTTCGACGGAACTCATCACAGGCACGAAGGGCAGCCTTCAATCACCGAGCCACCTCCACTCCATCAGTAGAGCAATGTTTGATGAGAACAGGCCAAGGTCGGCAAATAACGACATGACGAAGGTACGAGCCAGTGGCTCTCTCTCTCTCTCTCCCTCTCTCTCTCCTCAGGTGAGAGGCCCCTTCCCCTGGGAGACCAGGGATCACTTATTAACGGAGCTATGGCCGTCCCCCTGGGGCGGGGTAATGGGTAAAGTAAGCAGGGAGGACCGTTCATCATATACTCTCTCTCCAGTGGTCACCACCACCACCTCCTGATGACACTCGGGTATACTGACAGTGGTGGTGGTGGTGGTGGCCCACTCGTTGCTGCTCCTAGCCACATAGGGTGGAGGGAGGCACCGTGGTCCCACTACTGCTGCCTCCGCCTCGTTCGTGCACCCCGGCAGGAAAAGCCTCCCTAAAATCAATTCACGATCTAAATGCAAAGGGATGATCATTCTCCAGGAGTGGGAGCGGAGACGCGGATATACTGCCACAGATACACTCATGTATGACGGGCCACACCCCACCCAACACACACACACACATATTAGCGTCTCTCAACCTTGATGTTCGTATTTTTTTTTTCTTTCCTTGTTATATCAACTCACTTCGTTAATATTCCTCAGCAACCTTCCCGTTCTCTGTCTCTGTCGACCTACATATTTCTCATCAACCATCTCATTCTCCACCTCTGTCGACCTGTATGTTCCTCTATCAACCCTGCCATTCTCAACACTCGTCAACCTTCATATTCCTCATCAACCTTCCCGATATCTACCCTCGTCAACCTAACTGATCTGCCTCAAACTGTATCCCGAGAAACCCTAATTCCAATAACGTAACAATATATATTTCGTCTTGTAAGAAAATGCCTCACTAACGAGTCTCACTGACCGGGTTTGTGATTTTATGCCTTTTGTAACACACTAGAACATAATGGTCTGTCAGCACGAAAACATCCAAAACATCAAAATCATTTATACAAAATTCTATATATCAGCTTCACGTAAAAAAATTCTAAAAACATAAAACTATTTACGAAAAAATTATATACTTTTGCTTCCACTGAAAAGTACATCGGGATACTGACAATAACATTATTGTCTAAAATTTCTCCAATGCTATTATTCCCTCTATGGTTAATATACACTTCAAATTCGACTCAAACTCAAATTTTTTGAAAATCTGTTCCAAAGTAACACTGGAGCCAACTTCAAGTGTCACATATTTGGGGCAGGTTTCCTCCCCATTCAGTTACCATGAGTCTGTGTAGTACTACCAATCCTCACTCAACAGGAAATTGCCTCAAAATGGCGATTCCTTGGCTGAATATCATACTTTCGGACAAATTCCTTTATCCCCTGGAGTGCGTGTTCTATTGGGCTTCAAAGTCCCAACCATCTTGCCATTTACGTCTAACACACTTCTCATTCTTCTCCTATAATCAACTGTGAGGTACATCTCTCGTCAGCAGATTGCTAGGTGTTTGCGTGATATAGCTGCCTTGGCCTCGCCATCTGCTACTTCATTACCATTGATACCAACAAGTCCTAGACACCAGCAGATTCCTACACTCTTATCCTCTGAGTGGATTCCATCGATCCAGTCTTAAGCCTTTTTTTTTTTAACTATGCGATGAACTGGATCACGGTGTAATGTGGCTGGCTTGGAGGGAATTCGCTTCGAGGAGATCACTCGATTAATTTCAGTGCAGCCGGAATACCATACAGTACTGTAGTATATATAGAAGATTCTCCAGGTAGCTCTGCAGCGTGAGGGCATTCAATACCTTCGGGAAAGCCTACACCAGATCTTGAGCCATCAAGTATTTATCTTTGATCTGTGCGGACGATCAGTGCACCATGCTGAGGGAACTCACAGAGGCACAGTCTGATCTCAGGGATCTTCTAAGGAGGAAACCAAACTAAACTTATCAAATTGGGTTCAAGTCCATACCGACATTTTTTTTTATATTCTTACATTAAAAATTACGTAACCGGAACATTAACCCTAGTAACACTGTGGATGTGCTGTCCATATCCTTGCGTTGCTGCTGCTTCGTACGTATGACGAGAGTTCCTTGTGCAATGTCGGGTCAATCCGTGATGTCAACAGGGTTTAAGGGTCGTGGTCTTCCTCCATGTTACAACAGAACAAACACCCGGTGTTGCATCTGCTTATCAGCTGTTTGAATCTCCAATCATATCTACTCTTACTCACCTGTAAGCTTACATAATAGGCAGCAGTGCAGTGAGCAGTGCCCAGCTGGCCTTACAGAGGACACACACACACACACACACACACACACACATACACACACAAAAAAAAAAAGCACATGGATGACTTCAGGCAGAGAAGAAAGTACTTTAGTGGGAGACATGACCGTAAAAAAAAATAGAAATCATGTTTATGGAAACTGTATGATTTCCACGAGAGAGTGAGCTCAAGGCAAAATAGAGAGCTCGGTGGAATGTACACCTGAACTGCCAGAGAGCCTCTGACACAAGGGAGGCTGATTAAGAAGCTGGATCACCAGGCAGGAGAAAGGGATAGACACCTTGGATGAATAGGTCACCTCAGTGATAAGGATCAAAGGACGCATGGGTGGAGGTCACCAGCGGAGTGCCGCAAAATTCTTTTCTGCAGTTAACCTTCTTGAATGACGTGAATGACTTGCCAGCAGAAGGTATGGAATCCTACCTAAAGACGTTTACAGATGACGCAAAGATCCTGAGAAAACGAAAAAGCGAGGGGGATTACACCAACTTACAAGGTGACCTCGACAGGTTCCAGACGCAGTCTGATACACGGTTGATGAGACTCAACCCAAGGAAATGGAAACTAACAAGGACTATTTGGGAGTTGACATCATCCCTACACTAGTCGCTAACGTTGAACATTAGGAGTATAGTGAAGGACACCAACCAACCAACAGTCTGCTGATAAATATTGGAATAACATTCAAGTATATACATAAGGAAACATTTAGAAAGCTGTTCACAACTATATAAGGCTAAAACTAGAATATGCTTCTTAAGTATGGTCACTGCGCCAACAGAAGCACATAAAAGCTAGTAGAGAAGACCCAGAGGAGGGCACAAAAAGACCGGAATTAAGAAAGCTGAGTAACGGGAAAAGGCTTGTGGTTCAAAATTTTCCCACAGAGGAAGAGAGAAGAGTGAGGAGTGACCTAATAATACCCTTTGGGATTCTAAACCAAACTGATGACACAGGATGTGAATAGTTCCTCGAACAGTATAGAGACAGAACAACCAGAAGACAAAAAACGAAATTAAGCAAAATCTTTTTTAAAAAAGGTGTAAAGTACTATTATCTAATATTAGTGGTGGGTGAAGGGAAGGAAATGAACGAGGACATGTATGGACACCATATAGGTTAAAAAGTCGTAAAACAGAGCAGTAAGTCCAAGGGATGGGGCCCTCCCACGAGCGTGGAACTCCCTCCCCTCACGGGAAAAATACGTAATTACACACACACACATCCAGGGTGTGATGGACACTTCTTACCCAAGTGGTTATCAAATTCACAGCCGTGGAGGCATCTCTCAAAAACAACTTATGAAATAACCTTGTGTTGCGTTGTGTTGTGTGCGTGTTTGTGTGTGTGTGAGGAATGTTATCCAAGGTTTACCTTGCCCGTCCATTTAAGTGTATACCAGCTGACTTCGTCCAAGGACCGATCCTCTCACAGCAAAGGAAAAATTACTCTTAACCTTTACGCAAACCTTGCACGCTGTCCCCGCGCATTGTTAGCATACAAAAACACTGGAAAGTACGCACACACGGACACAAACACACACACACACACACACACAAAAAGTAGTGTATTCTCAGTCGAACGGCTGCTTGAATGCAAGAAACCGTTCTTTTATCTATTTATTCATTTGCATGCGCAGCTATGCTGGCGGTTAAGACATTCTCACTTAAAAAGGTCAATACTTTATAGACACGGTCACCGTGTAACGTAACTCTGTAGGGACGTGTCCAGGTTACAGATAAGACAGATAACTATACACAAATATATGCGCAATCTATATCCTGCCAGCTGTGACATCAGCAAATACCAACGGTTACTACTGCACACACACAAAAAAAAAAACCACCGTGGGTAACACGTTAGCAAATACACGCGCATGTAACAAATACACAAACAACCACAAACGCAAGAGGGAATAATAGAGGAATTCGGAGCGAGAGATGATCGGAATGATAATGTTCTGTGGGGGTACGTGAAAACAGGGAAGTGATGAGATGATGAGCCTTGTGTGACGGGCAGGAGCTGCCTCCGTCCCTCCCACACCACAAGCGCACGCACACACACACACACACACTGACACGCACTCCAAAATACTTTACCCCAAACTGCCACTTGTCTACACCCGTGTCCCACTCACTACACCATCGCGGACTCACTATTATAACCCACCACACCATCAGGGATTCACTATTATAACCCACCGTACCACTACGAGATTCACTTTAACCCACCACACGACCAAGGGACTCACTGTAACCCTTCATACCACCATGGGACTCATTATAACCCACCACACCACCAAGGGACACACTATAACCCACCATACCACCATGGGATTCACCATAACCCACCACACCACCAAGGGACACACTATAACCCACCAAACCAACTGGGAACTCACTATAACCCACCACAACTCCAGGAAACTCACAGTAATCCACCACACCACCAAGGGACACACTATAACCCACCACATCACCAAGGGACACACTATATAACCCACCACACCACTAGGGGACTCGCTACGACCCACCACACCACCGGGCGGGCTCACCACACAACCCACCACGAGCGGGAGCGCTACTTACACTTCGTCGTTCTCTTGGCTCAATTCGTCACCGATGTAAACAATCTGGTTCTTGTTGAGGGTGTTAAGGTTGACACGGTTCATGTACAGCCACATGATGGTGAGGATGGGCTCTCGCGGGAATACGACGGTGACGACGCTGACGGTGCCCACGGCGATCACAAACGGTACGCACACCTGCCTTCACACGCCACCACTCAAGAGATCCCAACGGATGAATCAAAATGAATAAAAGAAAATAATAATATGGTCTGGGACACTGCTGACGACTTTAAAAGACTCTTCCTGGTAAATGGAAGGTGACAGCTAAGATCACGCTAGCACGGGGTGGGATGGGAGGGTCAGGTAATCAATAATCCTAATCACTAATTAGTCAAGAACTAATCATGTGGGAGGTGTTGTCAGTGACCCCTCCTCCTCTGTGATTACTCGGGTCTCGGTGGGAACTGGCGCGGGAGGAAGGCAGGCTGTACTGTACGATGTGCCACTTCGTGGTGTAGTCCTGTCAGCTTCGAGAGGTCCCGGACCGAAAGACTGTCTTGATCACCTCCGTTACTGTCACACCTGCAGCGGCTGCTCCCGCGGATGGGGAAGCCCCAGCGACGACGGTAATAGTACCAGCAGGTGTGGGACGCCCCTAGACACAGCGACGGCGACTATCCTGAGGCAACGGACACACAGGACAAACGCAGTCGGCCGACCTTATACAGAGGATACTGCCCAGCTGGGAACTTCACACGAGTTGGGCAGACACCAAAGGGAGGAGAAGGGCTAGGCTGGGCTGGGCTAGACTAGGCTGGGCTGGGCTGGGCTAGGCGGGCGTCAAGAGCAGCGGAGGGCACGACACTTCTGTTGGGCCGTGGGGCGACGACTGAGCCACGGGGAGGCGGCGATGGCCCTCACTACACGCGGCTTGGAGCGCCGTCACCGCACCACCACCAAGGACGACTCGGCCCACCAGTAACTCTTAAGCTTTTCCTACAGCCCCGTGCAGCAGCTCCCCTCAGGCCTTGCACCTCACAGCCACCACAGCCGCAGACGCCCGGACAGTCCACTATAGATCCAACCTCGCCACCCAACACCCACTACTTCCTAGCGACGGCTACCATAGATACTGCCTTTTGCGATGGGCTCCTGATGCGCGTAGCGAGAGACGTCCAAGGGTGATGGCGCTTTGCTGCCCACAGACTACAATACCCGAGCTAGTTACATTACCAGTATGTCATCTGGTTCAGGGTTGTTGCACGTGCCACCTCATCAACACTCGGCACTGCAACATTCGTAGTATCGCAACAACACTCACGGTATCACAACACTACCACCAGCGAAACTTCTGACATGACAGTCCTGGCGGGCACCTCAAGCAGTGACAGCACCATGACAATGGTTGCAGCACAACACTACTGGCATCAAAATAATGCCAAAATATTAGAAAGACGAAAATGATGCACATAAAAAAAAATGATGTTAGTAAAACCGTATCAAATGCTGCCAACCATAGTGGTAGAATTAAACAAACAAACAAACAAAATACTCGTAACAAAATGGTGGCAGCAGCGCTCCAGTGACACCAAAACCAACACAGGTAATAAAGCGTTAGCGGTGCCAGCACACCACTGACAAGAAAACGATGGCAGGGGGCAAGACAACTCTGACACCCTACAGCTGGTCACACCACACAGCTCTAGCGGCAATAGAGCCATGTTTACTCATAGGTTAAAGGAGAATGTGACGGGACTTTTTACGTTTTAAGAATCTTCGGCTTCAATAAGCATTAATTAGAATACATTACCTGCAGGACGTAGCGGTGAGGTTCAACACGCGCCCCGGCGTGTGCCAGGACCAACTCGGTAGCAGGGTAAATCAAGTTCCTCCTGACGTCGATAAATTTTCCTACAAAGGCGATTAGCCAATCCCACAGACTCTGTAGTGCGTAAACCCACCACTCCTGGGTAAACCCAACCAACCGCGGGGGTTTCCAGTCTATTAGTAAACCCATCCCACCGCGGGTGTTTCCGGTCAATTAGTAAACCCATCACACAGCGGGTGTTTCCAGTCAATTAGTAAACCCATCAACATTGGGTGTTTCCAGTCAATTAGTAAACCCATCAACATTGGGTGTTTCCAGTCAATTAGTAAACCCAACAAACCACAGGTGCTTCCAGTCAATTAGTAAACCCATCCAACGGCGGGTGTTTCCGGTCAATTAGTACCTGACACGTGTCAACCATTAAGGACTCGCCGCTGACACATATACAAGACTCATTCTCTTGCTTTATCATTCGAGGTTTCCGACCGTCTTTCCTGGACATTCCCGAAAATATCCGAGTGACCAATAATGAGACTTCCGAGCCACGACCTTCGTCCAGCTGACAGGATTTCAAATATCATTTTCAACATTTTCCTGCACTGCAGTTTCCTGAATGGTAAAGGTCCAGGTATCAAGTACCACAACTTCTCCAGCAACGGCTTTTTGCGCCGCCAGTCCGGTGTGTGTGTGTGTGTGTGTGTGTGTGGCGGTGGTCGGGAGTCTCCTGATGTGAAAGTTTTTGTCAGGTGAACGTTAGTCATTCCTGATTTACTTCCTCTCACTCAAAACAGCCATTTTCCAACTCACCCGTCAAGGTCACAGCTGAATCCAAGACCAGCAAGCCTGCATCTCCCCGTTTTTCTTTTCATATTTGGTGTTCCACATCTCCAACCGCAAAAATGGCTCGCTAAACTTCATGTAACATCACTCTATCAACGATTAAGTTCATGGTATAATATATATATATATATATATATATATATATATATATATATATATATATATATATATATATATAAAATATATCAACGAAATAAAACTAAATGCTTCAGTCACCAGGATAAGACTACCTGCTGCTTCCCGTAGTTTGTGTGCGGAGACAACTACACGAAGACTAACCGTTATGACTGATACCTCAATCTTCCCCCCAAAAAGAGGGATGCAGTTCGACTCCTTCCTACTTACGTCTTCCTCTCTCTCTCTCTCTCCGTAACCTTTCCACCTTTAACAGTTAGGTCTGCATGCACCCAGGGAACTCAAATTAATCATGGCTCTTCATTCTTTTTCTTGGACTGGTTTTTATTTCACCCCATTTCGTCCAAGATGGCCAAGAATGGAGCACTGTTTTGTCTGGCCACGTCGATCTTTACGAGAGGCAATTACTACTCTCCAACATCCGACGCAAAACCGTTCCTGTGCTCAACACAATCACAGGAGAACAGCATTAGTCTGTCTTATGCAGCTTGTCCGTATAGCAAAAGACCCAGCATTCTTTTTTCTCTTAATATATATATATATATATATATATATATATATATATATATATATATACTGCAAGAGGTCATAATGGTGCGGGTGATCTAGTATATGCAGGTATTCCACAGGAAAATGAAACACGACAAGTTCGCAAGTGCACTTTCGAGTAATCATCACATCATCAGGGGAAACACAAGAATGAGTTATAGAAAAATCAGTTGATACACTAGCTACATCTCTTCCTTGTATATCAACTGACTGTTCTGTATCTCATTTTCGTATCTCCCCTGATGATGTGATGACTACTCGAAAGTGCACTTGGGAACTTATCGCGTTTCATATTCCTGGCATTTGGGATCATGAGGGTGGCACCATTGGCATGTCCATTTTAACTAGTATTAATGAGAGGCTGTCAAACACGTTTTGTGGTTCCTGCACATACTGCTGGTGTGTGAGAATGTACGTGTGCAGTGTTTGGAGGTACGTGCTGTACGTTTCGAGGCACTCGGGTACGTACATCACGCACGTGTGGAGGTACAACCGTGCGTCACGTGCTGCAACCAGCACGTCCTGTAAACACTTTCTCTTGTGACCATCACCACCACCAAGGTCTGGCGTCTGGGAACTACTACTGCAGGGTGTGGCCCCACCCACTGACGGGTGTAGGGAACTGCTGCACGGTGTGACTCCACCCACTGACGGGTGTAGGGAACTGCCTACAGGTTATGGATCCACCCACAGGTGGGTGGAGAAAAGGGTGTGCGGTGCGGCGGGTGGAAAAAGCCCTCCAACTCCTACAGAACCTGGGACCCCTCCTCCAGGAGAACGAGTGAAAGGTACAGATGACTGGTACTAAAGATTTTAGGTGTCTAAGTACAAAATTGTCTCCGTGTTCCATATCTAAACCCACGGTCACATAACAGGATGTGGATGGAGGCGAGCATGGGGCTCGTAGCGGCCACAGTAAACTAACACTAAGAGATGCAGGTAAACCAGAGCCGCGGCTACAGCCGCAAAGGCGTCCTGAGATAAGAAAGAGGATCCTCATCTAGTGCCAAGACGGGATGAGTGACGCTTGCACAGGCATTGAGAGATAAGGTCTGAGCAAATTCAAAGTGTATATTATACCTTATACGCCGGTACTGATGTGTAATAAGCAGGATGTACAGTGAGTGAGTTATTAACTAACAGTGTGAGACAGTACAAAAAGACAAGTGTCAGTCCCGTGATATGTTCATAATGATAAGCTGGCGACTCAGGGCAGAGCCAAATCTGGACATGGAAAGTATCTTAAAGGTCTCGATACCTCAGGCCCCGTATGTGTGTGTATAAAGTGGGGAGCAGAGCTCATACATGAAATGTTCGGGAGCCACACACTTCTGTAACTCGCCACACACGGGTATCATCCACGCGTGCTCTGGCTTCCACAATACCACACTGCTTGGCGGTACAATTACGGTGCTTCAACAACCAGTGTTCCTTGAGACTCATCATAATGTTCGGTATCAAAGGCATGCCAGGTCTTCCAGCACCTCCTCAACGGCTAAGGTCTTCACGGGTCTCTGCGTAAAGGGACGGTGCAGGTTAACGCTCTAGTCAAGAGGAAGTCGAGGAGCTGGAGGCTAGGAGCCAACTGGCAGTGAATATATCTTGAGACTTTATCAAAAGGCCTCGAGAAAAAGAGAGAGAGAGAGAGACCAGCTGAAGGAAGGAGACCCTCTTGTGAGACAGTACTGTCACCCGAGTACGTTATTGAAGAACAATCACAAAGCTAGAGAGGATTACATTATGAGTTCGGAGTTGGACAAAGTCTCTCAGTGTCCCGAGTACACCACACAGTTCGCCGTGAGTCGAGCTGGACACACTGCAAAGCTTTTTTTTTCTACTGGGAGTGAACAGATATTGCTTGAGGCGCACTGAGCACACGCCATGCCGGCCTCGTCCCTCTCCCGGACGCAGGCAATGCTGTTAAACACCGTTTAATATCCAAGCTTTTCAAGGATGTAGGGGTGACTTGGTCAATATGTCAACGTTATGAGCTTCGAGATGTCTCAAGTCCCGCTGACCGAACACAGTTGGGATAGTCACCAACATCCTAAAGTAGACTCTGATGTATAGGAAGGTCACCAGCATACCACAGTAGACTGTGATGTATGGGGATTAATTTGATTTGTGCCGGGAACCCCGGCAAATTTACTGTGCATCCCTTAATCAACCCGTGAGCGGTAGCGCAAAAGGATTACAGGGGTCAAAAGGGGTCTTCGTCAGACCCCAGTGGGTTGATATTGCATGCATTACATAATTACATAGTTTCATATGTTAAGTTCTAACTACCAGATACAAATAGTGGATACAAACTTAAAATTTCAGGTATCTTGTTATTAAGAATAAGGGGTTGTGACATTTCTTGCAGGGTTTGTTTAGATCTATCCCTTAACGGCTCTATTTCTCTATTTTTTTTTTTTTCATATTCTAAGACACAGTGTTCTAGTTTGTGTCCAAATCTTTGACCACAAACTTTACGATTTACACGATCAACATCTCCAGATAGGCCAAAGCGCCAGTAGTACCTATAGCCTAGCCTTAATCCAGCAATTACAGCATCATGTAATCTGCTGATCTTATTACTTTTTCCATATACTTGTTTAACTTTACACATTTCACTGTGATGGAAAATGTTTCTACTTGTGCTTATCTGAACTCGTCTTCGTGTTTCAAAGAGGTC
>JAYMFT010230177.1:0-11207 GCA_038088735.1 Panulirus argus
TATATGATTTAGCCACTATTTTAATGAGAAGGTTTCGTATAAACGCACATGTTCTGGGAAAAATTTCATTAAAGTGCCTTACAATGAATATACTGATGCCCTGAGAAAACACTTGCCTACAAATGATATGTGAGTGGATGGGTCTTCCCTCGTCTGTTTCCTGGCGCCACCTTCTAAGGCTGGAAACAGCGTTCAAGTATGATAAATCAATAAATGCCGCATTCGCTAACATCTATTCTCTTGTTGTCATGTGTAGTGTTTACATGAGCTTACAAGAGAAAGACAGACAAAAGGAGGTCCGATTGGCCCACGACTTCTTTGTCTGTTAAAGAAAAGAAAAAGTTTTTATTGGCAAGGAAAGGTAATTCTCGT
This sequence comes from Panulirus argus, assembly GCA_038088735.1. Taxonomy (NCBI): domain Eukaryota; kingdom Metazoa; phylum Arthropoda; class Malacostraca; order Decapoda; family Palinuridae; genus Panulirus; species Panulirus argus. The sequence goes on from JAYMFT010230177.1 coordinate 373, forward strand.
TAGCAATTCTTTTTAAGCTATCACCGACTCCCTGCTGCTGGTCATTAGCCTTTTAATGTCTCCGTTATCATTGCCGTTTATGCAGTTTATTTCTGGCATTTTTCTCAGAGTATACCTGAAGATATAAAGTATCTGTTTAAACGACTTTCGAAGGTATTTATAGTCTTAGCATTCACTACGTCTGACGGTAGCGTATTCCAATGCTCAACACACTTATTGGAAAAGAAGCTTTTTCCCATGTCCGAACTACATCTTTAAGCTTTGAGTTTTATTCCATTTGTCCTGGTAACCGTATTTCCTTGTGTTTCGAAAAGATATTCGAGATTTACGGCATCGAACTTGTTCAGAATTTTGAACACTTGAATTAAGTCGCCGCGAAGCCTACGTTTTTTAAGGGGAAAGAAATCCAAACGTTTTAGCCTCTCTTCGTATGCCAGATTTCAAAAGGATAAGATCAATTTTGAAGCTCGTCTTTGTACTTGCTCTAGTTTTTCCTCGTCTTTTTATAGTTTGGGGACCAAAACTGGACTGCATATTCAAGGCGTGGTCTTACTAGAGAATTATGACGTGTGATAATTGTTTCTGGTGTATTGTAATCTATGTTCCTGGCTATGAAACCTAACATTTGGTTGCCTTTTTTACTTGCTGCTTGACACTGTTTAGTGTAATTCAGATTGTTGCTAATGACAACACCAAGGTCTTTTTCTTCATTAACTTTAGTTAGAGAGTTTCCGAATAATATGACGTCGTAAAGTATATTCTTGTCTCCATAGTGCATAACTTTACACTTGTCTACAAACTTCATATGCCATCTGTCTGACCACTCTGCTAGTAAGTTAAGATCTCTGAATCATTTCGCAGTCCCTCCTGTTTACAGCAGATTTGGAGATCTTAGATATGAGGCCGAGTTCTAAGTCATTAATGTATACTGTGAAAAGAATGGGGCCTAGGGCCGACCCCTGTGGCACACCACTCTTGTGAGGTGCTGTATCGAAAGCCTTTTGGAAATCTAAATATACTACATCAGACGGTACTTCATCGTCCCAGTTCTGATAAATAACACTTAAAAATTCTAGTAAATTTGTCAGGCAGGATCTTCAATTGCGAAAACTGTGTTGGTTGTCCGATATAATTTTGTGATCCTTCATTTTACCTAACACCGATGCAAGGCTATTCGGGCGGTAGTTCAAGGCACACTTTTTGTCTCCTTTTTATGTATATTTGTAACATTTGCTAGTTTCCAGTCAGTTGGCACCTGAAAATGCGATAGGGATCTGATGAATATTTTTGCTATGGGGTATATCAGTTGTCTTCTGACTTCTTTCAAAGATCTTAGAGCTAAGTAATTTGAGCCGAAGGATTTGTTAGGATTTAGTTGGTCCAGGTATTTATGTATTTCAGAGCTCTTATTTCTATAACCTTCAACTCTTCTCTTCAGATCCTTGAAACATTTTCATTGGTTGCTGTATTCGAGATATTTCTTCAATTGTGAATACGGAATTAAAAGAATATTTTAGATTGGTTGCCATTCACTGTCGTCAGTAGTTAGTGTGTCAAGTTCGTTTCTTAATGGTCCAATTCCTTCTTTTACTGACTTCCTTTTTCTTACATATTTGAAGAATTCCTTATGATATTTCCTAACTTTCAAGGAAATTCTTTTTCTTCTCCGCGTTCACTCTGTCTTATGACCTTACACTCTTTTTGAATTGTGATTAATTCCTGGCGATTTCAATCGGTTCCCGTTGATTTGAACTTATTTTATATATTCCTCTTTTGTCAAATTATTCCTATTCTCCTATTCATCCATGATGGTTTTGAAATGTTGCAGGTTCTCTTTATAATTTGTGGAATATGTTTATTTTCAATCTCAAGTAGTGTGTTCTTAGAATTATTCCACATTTCCTCTAATGTGTGGACGTCAAGAAGTTTTGTCCAATTGGTACGGCGAATATCGCGCCTAATGTTTTCAGAATTTGCTCGCCTGTAATCTGGGATCAAGAATTTGTTGTCATTTATTTCATAATTTGAATTCGTCTCTAACGTAATCAAACCGTGATCGCCGTTTGAGAAACTCTCGCCTACTTCGCAAGAGTTGATTAAGTTTATGTCGCTGGTGAGGACAAGATCAAGAATATTTCTACCTCAAGTCGGTTTTTTAACTAACTGTTCTAGAAAAGCGGCTTCAATCAGTTCCGCTTCTCGTTCCTTCTCGGCCGCTAATTAAAGTGTTCCAATTTATGTTTGGACTGTTGAAGTCTCTTACTATTATAACCTCTTTACTGTTTACTATAGTTTTGATTTCATTGCATAGCATCTTATCGTCGTCTTCTTTTTGCTGAGGAGGTCTGTAAATAACACCGACTTGTAGTTTGCTTTTGAACTTGTCGGTGACGTGAATGCAAAGATAGTCGTCAGTGTGTGTGTCTACTTTGCTTTGTTCCCTACACGTCGAAGCTTTGGAACTCTCTACCTTCTCATGTCTTTCCCAAGAACTATGACCTGGCTCATTTCAAGAGACAGGTTTTCCACATTCTCAAAAATCTGTAAATACTTTCCCTGTCTTGTTTTGTTCCCCCATTTCTCAATTCTCTATATTTCAATTAGGGCCCGTCTTTGATGTGGACTTTTGTCCGTGACTGGAGCCTTCAACATAAAAAAAAGTAATACAAGGAGAAAAGCAAATACATTACTTTACCGGGCACAAACAATTGCTTTAACAACCTAGGTAAGTTTTCAAACCAGGAGATCTCTTTCTCTATATAGCACATAATCACAATGAACCTAGTACATGAGTGAAACATGACGACGCGGTAATCACAATAAACATAGTACAGGGGCGAAACATAATCACACAAGGCAGTACAGCGCAGTAGTACACTATAGCACAAAATGACACCGTGGTTATAAAACTAAGGCAAGGAAAAGAAAAAAATACATTATCTCTGCTGGCCGGCGGTTGCAGGAATCTCCTTCCCAAGACAATCCTCAGGGTATTTATTATACAGAATCAGATCTGATTGGTTGACGTCACCCGAACACACCCCCACCTCAACTGTGATTGGAAGGGATTGACGACATAGAATCAGTTTTGATTGGCCCACGTCACCAGGACACGCCCCTCATCTCGAGTGTGAGATGCTGAGAGGTGAAGACTATCGGATGTGGCCTCCCACTGACCCGGCCACTTGAACAGGTCACTTGACGCTACAACAGAGGGGAGGGGGGTGGGGGTTCCACTGCAGGTCGTACCGAATGTGACCTTCCGCTGACCCAAGCCGCGGACATGTACTGAGCCTATACAATATGATACCACCGAATACACACAGAACAACACAATTTCGCAACCCCCATCCTTTTAAGGTGAAAATTCCCTGAAGAGGAGCTTTCTTACTTTAAGAGCGGAATGAATAATCTGCTAGCACATTATGCTTACCGGCAACATGATGACTCTCTAGATTTTATTCCTGAAGGAACAAAGCACATTTAGTCAACCTTTGACTTTTTATCCCGACACTTATTGACATATTTAAGGGGATGGTGGTTAGTACACATAATCATGGGATTGCCTGAAGGGCACAAATATACATTAAAGTGCTGTAATGCAATTATCAAAGATAAAAGTTCCTTTTCAATTATGCATAGTTCTTTTGGGCCTGAATGAAATAGCTTACTGGATGGTCATTCTTTTCGTTGTCCTCCTGCAAGAGGACAGCACGGGCTTCAACATTACTGGCATCTACAGCTAATTTAAATTGTTTGTTAAAATCAGGAGCCTGCAAAATAGGACTATTACAAAGTATAGCTTTTAACTGATGGAAGGGTGTATCACCCTGATCACTTCAAAGATATTTTGCTTCTTACTTCAATAAATCTGTGAAGGGAGCAGCAATAGTGGCAAAGTTAACAATGAACATCCTGTAGTATCCAACCATACCCATGAAACGTCTCAGTTCTCTTCTAGATCGGGGGACACCTACCTGAGATAAAGCCTAGACTTTTAGTGTTGGTGGTGCTTACTCACCTTGGCCGATCACATAGCCCAAATACTGCTCCTTAGTTTTAACAAATTCAAATTTGTCCTAGTTGAGAACAAGGTTAGCTTCATCCAAGACAGTCAAAAGGTTGTCAAGTCTTTGTAAATGTTCGTCCCAACTCTGAATGTATATCACAATATCATCCAAGAAAACTACAAAACCAGGCAAGTGTTACGCAACACGAATAACGCCACTTTAGAGTCAAAGAATGGAATTTAACACCAGGATTAAAACTACTTATTTTTTTTTTTTTTACAAGAAAACAAAGTATACAATACACAAAAGCAATACATTACTTGGGCTCAAATATCTACGTTAACTTTAATGTCCAGGCAAGTTTTCAGACCAGGAGATCTTTTCCTTCTCAAAACTTCAATTATACAAATATGAGAATAATATATTTCTTTCGGTTAACAATTCTAAGACACGTTACACTACACGGTTACACTAAAACCCGAATTGACATTGCACAACACCGTAGAGTGTAGCGTGGAGGCCACATCTCTCGGGGACTCCGATGGGCAACACGGACGGGCAGTCGGATTGACAGTCAGAGTGGCACCTCGGAGTGGCTACGGGCCTCTGGCACAGGGTAAAGTCCTCTCTTAGTGGATGATTTGAAGGAATTGCTGGCGAGCGGTCGTCAGGGGTTTTTATGGAAGGGGGAGCCAGTGATGACCTGCGGCTCCACCCCGACGACCAGGCAGAGTCAGTCATGATTGGTCCAAGTTGTGCTGATCACGCCACCAGCTCGACTGTGATTGGGAGGGAGTGGTAATAGAATTCCAGTCCTGATTGGCTGGAAGTAATCGGACCACGCCTCTATTCCCGCCTCGCAGGTGGTCCTGGCTGGCCTCCGGCTGTAGGTCTAAAGGGAAAGGTGATAGCCTGAGTACACACTTCAGCTTGATGGATGTCCCATCAACGAAGGGAGATAACTGTCGAGGGAAGTCTTGAGCAGAACCAGGTGTAACCCGAGAATTCAGAAAGAGGCCTCACTCCATGACGAGGAGAGACTCACCCTACATCTCACTCCAAGATACAAACAGCGAAGCACAGATGTTCATAAGACCTTGCTGAGAACAAGGAGAGCGATTGAGGACAGTCGTGAGGGGCAGTGAGCTCATTCCTCGCCGAGATAATGGGGGCCCCAGCCATCCTACACCTATAACATATCAACAGAACAACACTTGTTCGTAACACCCTCCTACCTCCTTAAAGGAGAAAATTCCTCGAAGGGGAATTTTCTTAGTTTAAGAGCGGGATAAACAGTCTGCTAGCACATTATGTGTGCCAGCAAAATGGTAGTCTTTAGGTAATCTCTTAAAGGAACAAGGTCCACCTAGTCAACTTCTGATTCTTATCCCTGAACATTTTGACACATTTGAGGGGGTTTTGGTCAGTAAGCACACTGATAGGGTTAGCTGAAGGGAACAAATATACATGAAAGTGCTGCATTGCAAGTATCAAAGTCGAAAGTTCCTTCTCAATGATGGAGTAAATTCTTTGGTTATGACTAAATTTCTTACCATAATAGCTTACAGGGTTATCAAACTTCTCTTCGTCCTCCTGCAAGATATCAGCACCGGTACCTACATTACTGGCATCTACCGCTAACTCATATGCCATTCCAAAATCTGGGGCCTGCAAAATGGGACTATTACAAAGTATGGTTTTTAACTGATGAAAGGCTGTCTCACACTGCGCATTCCAAACTTATTTAACATTATCTTTTCATAAATCTGTGAGAGATGCTGCAGTTTTGGCAAAGCTAACAATGAACATCCTGTAGTATCCAACCATACCCAGAAAACGTCTCAGTTCCCTTCTAGTTTGGGGGACATCCATCTGGGTTAAAGCCTGAAATTTTACTGTTAGTGGGGCTAAGTCACCTTGATCGATCACATAGCCCAAATACTGCACCTTATCTTTTACAGATATACATTTGTCCGAATTGAGAACCAGGTCAGCATCACTCAAGACAGTTAAAAGATTGTCAAGTCTCTGTAAATATTCGTCCCAGCTCTAATTGTATATCACAATATCGTGTAAATAAATGACACAGCCGCCAAGTCTCTGATGAGAATGTACATAGGTCGCTGAAATGTGGCAGGGGCATTTTTCATGCTGAAAGGCATCACTTTGCACTTATATGTCCGCCCCAACACTACAAAAGCACTGACGTCTTGTGCCCTCTCCGTTGATTTAATTTGCCAGTACCCCTTCCTGAGGTCGAGTTTTGTCAGATAGCGAACATTGCCAACTCAGTCGATGCAATCTTTCACACGTGGCAGGAGGTAACTCTCCGTCCTTGTTACCTCGTTTACCCCGCGGTCTTCGATACAGAACCGATAGGTTCCATCGAGCTTGGGTACAAGGGTCAGAGGCGAGCTCCACTCCGACTGAAACTGCTCAGTCAGATCGTGCTCCAGCATGTAGTTTAGCTCCTTCTGGGGGATGGCTGATCGTTGTGGACTTACCCGGTAAGGAGCTTGTTTAATAGGCCGGGCTTCCCCACGTCCAAACCATGGTTGGTCAGTGAGGTCTGACGAGGTGCGCTTCGGAAAACCTCCGGATGTTTTGACAGCAGGGCAGATGTCTGCACACGTAGCTCCTCCGTCAGGTGCGAGAATTTCGCCTCCCACTCTCTGTCCGTGCCTCCGTCAGGTCCCCAGGTCTCCAAGGCACCCTTAGCTGGATCGTCCTCCTCGTCACACCTGGCTCTTGCTGGACGTTCGTTGACGCAAACTGGCACACTCTGCTGGACAGGGGTAGAATCATGATTGAAATACGGTTTAAGCATGTTGACGTGGCATAATCTCTGGCTTCTGCACCTGTCAGGAGTCGAGACAAGGTAATTTAAGTCTCTTACTTTCCTGATAATGGTGTATGGACCCTAAAAACAGGCAACCAGTGGTTGCCCTGGTTGGGGTAATAGAAGTAACGCCTCGTCCCCCGCCTCAAACCTCGTCAACCGAGAACGTTTGTCATGCCAGCTCTTAAATTCTTCCAAGCTGCTTCCCAACATTTCTGTAGTCTCTCCTTTAATTCAATGACGGAGTCTAACAGGCCGACACTCCACACTTGTTCAGCCACACATCTTTCAACAGGTTAAGAGGCCCTCGGAGCATGTGGGCGAACATCAGCTCGAAGGAGAAGAAGCCTAGAGACTCATTCAGCACTTCTCTGGTGGCAAACAAAAGGAACGGCAATCCCTTATCCCAGTCTCTAGTGATGTCGACACAATACTTCTTCAGCATGGACTTTAGTGTGGAATGGTAACGTTCCAATACGCTCTGACTCTAAGGGTGGTGATTATTTGGTGGAAGTAATCTTACCAATACTCAGCTCTTTCACGGTTTGTTGAAAAGTCTGGACATGAAATTGGAACTCTGATCAGATTGCATCTCTTTGGGCAGTCCAAATTTTATGGAGAAGCTAAGCAGCTCCCGGACAACAGCTTTTGCTTCCATGCTTCTTAAGGGCATCGCTTCGGGATATCTCGTGGCCATATCAATAATACTCAAAATGTAACAGTTGCCAGATGAGGTTCTTGGCAAGGGGCCCACAATGTCAACAATGACACGGTCAAACGGAGCTTCAGTGGGGGAGTAGGAACTAAGGGAGCAGCCTTAAGCTTTGGATTAGGCTTCCCCATCATTTGACATGCATGACACGTCTTTACATACTAAGCAACATCCTGGCAAACACCAGGCTAATACATATTCCGACACACTCTGTCCAGGGTCTTTCTCACCCCTAAGTGACCTGCGAAGCTCGAGTCATGTGCAAGCTTCAAAATCTCCCTTCTGAAGGGACGTGACACCACGACCTGGTGGACTGCCTGTCACTCCTTGTCCCCCTCATTACATGACACAGGACGCCATTTCCTCATTAGCAACCCATCCCGAAGATAATACCCGTCAGCAGATTCTTCAGCCGACTCGAACAGTTTCTCCAATTCTGGTTAGGTCCTCTGTAATCTCTTCAGATTCTGCCGAGACAAATCCTCAGCCTCACCCACTGACCCTTGTTCGGATTCCAAACCAGCTAGTAAGGCATCACACAGCTCCACATCACCAGTTTCATTCTCAGGGTATTCTCAGTCTCTCCGTCTCAACCTCTTGATTTCTCAGTCCACGGCCTGCCCTCCTAGCTGTCATGGACCTGGTAACTGCGCACTCTGGGATTGTCTCTGGTACCTCTTCCTCAAGTTGCTTTGTTTCCGTGGACTCCACCGGTCTCACAGACAACATCGGCGCTAGACTCGTTATCCTCCCGCTAGGTCATTTGCTCCACCTGGCCACTACCTGCACTGGTCTGTTGCTTCACCTGACACAAAGACCACTCCTGAGACAGACAACTTATCCACAATCCCCACAAACGCAAGTCACGCGAAGTGATGTTTCCATACATACATCAGCTAGTGGAGTTGCCTTGAGACTTCGTTTTTCAGTCTCCGAGAGGCACCAAACCCTCCAACATGAGGGACTGCAGCGCATCAGAAACGCAATACGGTCACTTATCTTCTTACTCTACAGCTAATGACATAACCCTTAGACAGGAACGCGTTGTAATTCCCACTGAACTGATCCTCACCTACAGATTCATTGTCATACTTGCAGCTCTTCCTATTGCCGAGAGAAGAGTTAGCTTCAATTACATAACTATGTGGTTTAAGGTTAAAACAAGGCTAACTGACTTACTCGTGGTAAAATCCCTGGATTATTTCAGCCTGGTCCAGCTCTCCCTCACCTGAGGTCCACTTTTGCCACAATAATAACATGATCTAACCCTGTCGGAGTTGTTTCTCTTACTTTCTGGGGCCATCGGCAAGAAGGAGGATTCAGGTGGGGTTAGATCATTTTTGGATTTTCCCCTGCCATCAAAATCTTTCGAAGGTCTCTCCGTACCAAGTTTGTGGGTCAGCGCGTACTGCTCTGCTAGTAAACCAGCCTTGTCAAGAGAATTCACTTCTTTTTCAACCAAGTAATTCATCACTTCAAAAGCCACACTGCGTTTACATTCCTCGAGTAACATTAATTATTTTTAGTCCCGCAAACTCGCAAACTTGTTCAGAGCGTAGCCACTGCATTACTAAATCGCCTTTTACACGAAAATATTATACATAGGACTGGTCAGGGTTCGTACGCTTATTCCTAGATTTGCGTCTGTAAGCATCTGGAGTTAACAGATAAGTTTTCAGCACAAAATCCTTCCCGGTCTCATAATCAGTACACTGGTCACTAGACAACGCTGCGTATGCGGTCTTAGTCTTACCACTAAGTACAGGTTGTAACAAAATTGACCAAGACATCTTGAGCCAAGAGAAGTTATCGGCCACATTTTCAAACGTACGGAAAAATTTAGTTTCATTCTCTTCACAGAACTTTGGTACAAATCTTAGTCTTGCAATCTTTCGTTGGAACTGTAAGTATTTGGGATTAACAATAATATCACAATGGAGCTGGGAAGAGGCTAAAACTTCAGCTGACCTCGGTGGTGGGATGGTTTCGTCAACACTATTTTCATCATCAGGCACAATACCTACTAGCTACTCACCAAGTAATTCATTTATTACCAAAGCTTCCAGCTCTTCTTTTTGAGCATTCCGGTCATACACCACTCCTAAACTATCTGCAACAAGCTTCAGCTCATGAAATGTCAAAGATTTGATATCACTTGGAGAGGGCTCAGATCAACAGAAACGGTCCACGTCAACGTCACTTGGCAACGACATGATTAACTAACGAGGGAAAGAGGCTCCGTAAAAGGTAAGAAAATCCTGGCAAGGTCGCCACTTTCTTGTTATGCAACGCAGGATAACGCCACTTTAAAGTCTAGGGATGAAAGTAAACACCGGTATTAAACTACTTATTTTACAAGAGACAAAGAACACAAAAAGAGAATACATTACTCGGGCTCAAATATCTACGTTACTTTAATGCCCAGGTAAGTTTTCAAACCAGGAGGTCTCTTCCTTCACAGACTTCAATTATAAAAACATGAGAATAATAGAATTCAATTGGTTGACATTTCTAAGGCACGTTACAATACACCAGGGGTCGGCAACCTTTTGAACATAGTGTGCCAATTTATAATTAATGCCTTTTTTTTTTTTTTTACTACCTTGCGTGCCAGGTGTTATTTTTTTCAGCACTATATAGCATATGAAAAGGATGTACAATACACATTCTCTCTCTCTCTCTCTCTCTCTCTCATTATTTTGTTGTTTAACTTTTTCTTTGCTCCTTCGAATCACGTGGCGTGCCATAGGCAAGCACTCCGCGTGCCAAGTCTGGCACGCGTGCCAAAGTTGCCGACCCTGCAATACACGGTTACACTCGAACCCGAAATGACACAGAACGACACCGTAGAGTGTAGCGGGGCGCCCCATCTCTCAGGCACTCGGAGTGGATTATGGGCTTGTAACACAAGACAAAATCACCTTAGCGGCTGGGCTGGAGGAATCGCTGCCAAGCGGTCGTTAGAGGCTTCTGTAGATGGGGAAACCAGTGATGACTGACTGGCTCCACCCCGACATGCTCCCATCTGGACTGCGACTGGTGGAGATGACCATGCAGAGTCAGTCCTGATTGGTCCAATTTGTCCTGATGACGCCCTCATCTCAACTGTGACTGGGAGGGAGTGGTCATAGAGTGCCATTCCTGATTGGCTGTAGTTGTCCTGATCACACCCCTCTTCTCGCCTGGCAGGTGGTGACCTGGCTGGTCCCCGGCCGTAGGTCCGAGGGCAAGGTGATAGCCTGAGTACAAAGACTTTATCTTGAATGATGTCCAC
>JAYMFT010230188.1:0-11207 GCA_038088735.1 Panulirus argus
ACACACACACACACACACACACACACACACACACACACACACACACACACACACACACACATATACATACACACACACAAACAAGCACACACACACATACACACATAAACACACACACACATACACACAGCCTTGTAGGTTGCATCAAAAGTAGAACATTATTGAAGTAGGAAGCTGACGGACGTAAATTGTTGAGGAGTTTCTAACTGGAAGAACGCCATATACCAGCCTAAGAGGAAGGAGTCGGGAAGGAGGAAATATAGAGTAATAGACTGCTAGAAGCAACAGACAAGCCAAATGCAATTTCTTCGATAACGAAACTCAGAAAAGTGGTAGATATAGTTTAGGCAATTGAAAACGACCAGTAATGATAACATTAAATGTGGAGCTGTGTAAAGAAGAGGTAGTAAAGCAGATTAAGAAATCTGAAAGCAAGGAAGAATTCAGTATGGTGATTAACCGAAGGGAGGAGTATGAAGTAATGAATTAACTAAGAAACTAGAAAACGGGATACACTAAAAGAAGGACGGGGCTGGACTAGCTTCACCAGTATCTCAGAGACGTAACGAATGTCAGGTGACAGGAACGTGAGACTGAAAATAATGTACAGTACAGAAATACAGATGGACGAGCAGCAGATGGAAACGAGCTGGAGGTCACATATCAGATTAGAGAAAAAAATTCGCTATTGATAGAGTTGTGGAAACAAAACTTGCTACAGAGATGAGATTTCACCTGTTTTCTGCAGAGAGATACATGATAACAGCGAAGGAACGAGAATATAGTGAGAGAGGACTGATCCTCATATTGAGGGAAAACCTCAAGTCTAAGGAAATATTGAAGGATGACCCAGACAACCAATACGTACTGGAAACAGTAACTATAAGAACTGCATAGTAGTGTATACGATTCATAATCCTCTAAAGAATTTGGATGAAGCAGAACTAACAAACAAAGTTGATAATGGAAGAAACAATCAGGATTGCACAAAGAGCAGTGAACCACCCGCTCCTCAGAGACGGTAAACTTCTATTAATACTGGATTCCATATATAAAGAGACAGACTGGGAGAATTTGCATTCTCATGGAACAGGAGAGTCAGCAGACACGAGTTCTTCCCCGTTCATCCTGTGTCATTATATCTCTGAGCACACAAGAATCAGAGAAACTGATCATATATGTTACTAAAGCTGATCTTCATGTACAATAGCATGGAGACTGAGAATTTTGTTTATCACGGACCAGGTGGAAAATATGATCATATAATGCTTGAGTCTGAATACGTGGCAATTGAGGACAATGAGAACAGAAAAGAGACAAGATTCAGATAGGAAAGATATTCATGGAAACTACAAAGAACTAAACACTAACATCTAAATTCGGAATGGTGTTCAGCAGACTTGATTCCTTTCATTGTTGTGGAAAGTTCTGTGAATATCTAAGTTCATACACAGAGGGAAGGTTAAAAAAGAGAGAAGTTTGGTAAACAGAAGATGTAAAAAAAGGAACGAGAGTAAGGAAGCATGAGGCAGCACAGCCAGCCAGCATTTGAAAGGTATAAAAGAACGAGGAATGAGTATCGTAGGATAAGGAAAGGAGGAACGGGAAAACTCAAAAAAGAATGTTGTGGACAAGACAGAAGACAATCCCAAAAACAATATTTAACCCTCAGATTCGTATTCAGTGCGTAAAATAGTCCTTATACTGAGGTGAACAAGGAAATCTATTTTCTTGAGAAAAATAAGAAAAATTGCAAACTGTTTGTGTTAGAAAGGAACAAGTCACGCTAAGGTATGCAAAGCGAAAATCTGTAAAGGGAAATGTAAAGATATGCGTGGAACTGAATGACAAGATTAGAAGTGTTTTCACATTGGAAGAAAATGCAGCTCCAATACCAGTGTGATCGAGAATAGTGAGTTATATAGAAAGGCGTAAGGAGACTACGAAATAACCAATGTATGGTTGATGATCCTGATGAAACCTCTCCATATATGATGAAGACGTATGTATGTAAATACATTTCATAGACCCTAAAATGTTCAAAAAGTCGCTGGAGGAAGGCAAAGTTTAGCGCCATCCTTCCCTGCAGTCAGACACGCAGTGTGTGCTTTGGTGCGCTATTCACTGGACCGGATCTAATGTCCTTATTATTGTGATTTTTCAGTGTTCTATCCCCGCATCTATTCAAGTAAAATATATCTGCATTTTAAAGTGTTGAGCTGGTTATATATCATACTGTAGTGCTGAAAAGTACTATGAATTGTGAGATAAAAGGAAGAAAGAAAATACTCGTGCTCTTGTGCGTGGGAAACTGCATGGATTTTGGGGAACGTGGAACTCTCGTAAACCTAACATACAAGATAGTGTCTTTTCTGTGATTTTCGTTCTAATATTAACACCTCATCTTCTGAGACAGAACTATTGATCTTTATTTTCTTTATTGCTTTTATACATTTTTTGTGCTAAAAAGTGCTATATATTGGGACGACAAAAGGAGATATACACGTGCAGGTCACTTGAGGAAGGCCAGATTCCTGAAGCGTAAAGAACTTGGTCAGTGTTCATAAGGGCGAAAGTTCGGTGACCATTTTTCAGGTCCTTTACCAAGCCTGATTTTCGGTAAAATTTCTGTTTACTATTTCAGCATGCCAGCAGGTCAACAGTGCTCTGTGAGCAGTGGAAAGTTTGGCGTTCAGTTTTACAACAATCTTCCGATGCCTTTGCTTTGTAGATTTTACGTGGACAGACGGACCCTTGAGGGAAAGCTGGCTGCAGCTAATGATACCTGTAGAATAACTGTTCTAACACACAGGGTAAATGTCCCTCAGGATATCATTGATCCATCTTGCTGACAGCATCAGGAAGTGAGCCATCAACGTTGGTAAGCAGCGGTGTGTGTGTGTTTAGACACCCTTAGTAATCCTTCTTCTCTCATCAGGGAAAGCCGACCTTTCCAGGAAGTGCGACGAGGTGCGAAGCCCCATGAACGTTTACGTTTGATGACAATAGATATGAAAAACTGGTTTTAGGTCTTGGTTGATGTTGAGGACAACGACACGAAATAAGTCTCGTCGGTGACTCCATGATCCGAGGACAGCAGGAGGAACTGTGCGCCAGAAACCCTTCACGCCGTAAACGTTTTTCTTTTCCAGGTGCCGGGGTAGATGATGTTGCCGAGGCTGTGGACGAGGTTTGTGGTGGCACTAACGATAATAAACTTGTTATTTGTCATGCAATAACTAACGACGTACTGAAGGAGAGATCAGAGGAGCCGTAGTAGAAATGTCGCCGGATTCTTCAACATTTCCGATATATAACTAATAATATGATTTCAGGAGCTCTTCCCAGGATCGGCATAGGGAATGTTTTCTTAAGTAAGGAATTCACGCTAAATAATAGATGAGTGAGTTGAGTTCCTGAACTTGTGTTAGCATTTCCATATGCAGGCTCATAAGTTTATGAAGGACGGACTACACCTGAATTAAGTGGGAGCTGTGCGTTTTGGTAGGCTTCTTAGTGAGTCTACGCGTGCGTTGTGGTAAAAAACGCAGCCCATGTGGAGCAGACCCATACCCCTCCGTAAATACCCTTCCAAAAAGGTCTCAGTCTCATTTAAGAATTTTTTATGTTAACGCTCCGAGTGTATGCAATAAAATGTTTGAGTTAAAGACAACAGCGCTAGAAGGAAATTATGATATGATTGTTGTTTCGGAATCTTAACCTGGTTAGATATAATAATAGAGATTTTATGCCGAATACTCAGTTCCACGGTACACCCTGTTGAATAGGGATGGGGGAAACAAAGTAGGAGATGGTATCTTTCTCTTTGTTGAAGCTCATTAAATCCAGTGGATAAAAAATGTAATGGTTGAAAATGTCGACTTCATCTTGCCAGAAATTAAAGATAAACTTAGTAAGAAAATAACAGGAAGGCCAGTTCATAGGCCCTCCCACATAGACATCAGAGGAAGATGAAAAGTCTTTATGATCAGTTAGCAGATATTTGCACTGAACAAGATTCTATCATAGTAGATCTTAGCATCCTGGTATCTGAAAGGAGAGAATCCCTTTCTAGCAGCTCAGAGTGTGGACTTGATTTAACTTGATTACGTCCTAATCCAAGTAGTAGACAAACTTACTCGTGACGAAAATATATTAGATTTTGTTCTGACTATAAATGATGGTCTCTTTAGTCATGTTGAAATTGGAGAAAAGTTTGACACAAGTGATCATCGACCAATTCTTAATGATCTTCGTATTGCTCTTGACAAGCAAACCTGGGATGAATTGAGCAATGAAAACGACAAGAGCGTAGTTTGGAAAAATCTTCAGAAAAACCTTCAAAGCAGCAGAGGGAACATGCATACCATTCCGTTGCATACGGTCTGAATTCAAAACGAAGCAAAAGTGGTGGAACGGTAAAATAAAAAGGACCTTCTTGCTTGCAAATGTAGCTCATGCGAAACTCAGAGAACAATAACCACATAATAGAAAAAGAAAGCAAGAAATTATACGACAAAGTAAATGTCACTCTGAAAAGCACATTGCTGAAAATAGCAAAAGAAATTCAAAGGAGATTTACGGTTATGTTACAAACAAGAAAGTCATTATCCAATCAATTGGTCCATTGATTACGGAAAATGGTGACTTGGTTCAGGACTACGAAGTCATGGAAATAATCTAAAATTAATCTTTCTGCGTCTGTATTTACGATGGAAAACACAACCCCATGTCCCGTATCCAGTTCCATTGATAAGAGAGGAGGACGTTCTTCAAAAAATTGACATAAAAGCTGAGAACATTCCATTTGGAATAAACAAAATGAGAATGAATAAAACGGCAGGCCCTGATAAGTTTCATCCGAGAAGAATGAGAGGCCAAAAATGAGTTAGTTAAGCCCCTGACTGCCCTTCACAATTTTACAATACGTCACTTCCTGCGGGAAATGCTGCAGATGAATTGAAGGTTTTTTTATATAACACCGATTTTCAAAAATAGTAATAAGCCACTGGCCGGAAATTATCGTTTACATGCAATATATTTGTGTTCATTTACCTCCGCGTTTGATAGTAAGTTTTGTAAAACTGTTGACTAATGGTAATGTGAGACTGATGGGGCTTGATCAGTCTATTCCCCGTTGCTCATGGACGTGAGACGAACGGTATTCAGTTAATAACAATCGCATACTCATTTCCATACTTGGGGCGATCATAGCCGAGTGGTCTGCGTGCCCGGCAACCACGCTAATGGTGCGGGGTTCGAATCCTTGCGATTGGAGGGTATTTTGCGTTCTATGAAAAGTGCACGTTTATATGTTCTCTCTCTCTCTCTCTCTCTCTCTATATATATATATATGTGAAACTTTCTCAACGTAAAACACAAATAGAAGTCATAAATAGTAATCACACACACCGTTTTGTATCTAATCATTCATACACACAAATAGGGAGCTGATCTAGGCTGGTGTGTTTGCGTGTTTGTGTGAACGCATGAGAGTAAAGGACTTGGTGTATATGCAAGGTTAAGAGACGGGGCAACGCGAGTGGAACTCTCTCCTCGTAATACACAAATAGTATTAACACACACATACCATAGTCTCAGTTATATGATCAATATCTCACAATTGAAAATGTTTCTATAATATAATCATAAAGCAGTTTGGTTCCATCTGTCTGTTAATCTGCGTGTCTGGTAGTACTACAAATCTATATAGGGTGATTTTAGTAAAAGTAATGTCCGTGTAGATATTTGTCTGATCAAATATTCAGAGGTCAGGTTATGGAAGGTGTTATATATGATTGGGTGTGAGTGAGAAGTCGCTCGAATGTTCTCATGATTGCTCTAAAGTTAGGAGTCTCACTCAGCTTATTACGAAACCAATCGTACTCGCGTAGTTTTGTCACTCAAAAGTGACACACAATAATGAACTGCCTATATTGAAGGAATCGGTGACTTTTGAAAAAGGAGTCATCCGGTCATGTCTGGAATGAAAGCTACCATACAGCATCTAATATTTTCCTTCTTGGATGGGTGTCCGAAAATTTTACGATGTTTTTCTTACTGCAGCTGTCTGGTTACAAAGTTGTCACCGCCTGCATACGTGCCATGCTGAGGAGCACTAGAACTGTGGGAACCCAACGCTGACCGAACCTATCTGTGAGGTTTCAGTTCGTATTGCAGGCTTTTTACCTACTGCTTCCAGATGTTGTATTCACGTACAATGCACTGAAATATGTTTTCATGCACATCCAGCACAGCCTCCTCTACCAGATCTGAGTGACTGGAACAGAATCTTTCCCATTCATTCACCAAGAGTATCAGCCTCTCTTCCAGTAACACACTGAAATCCTGAAACACGTTTCAACGAGGCTCCAGCGATCACACTCTCTTGAGAGGAGGAGACAGAAGGGTTGGTACAGCCTCAACCAGGTGCGTCCCGGGACTCTGGACTCTCGGTGTGACCGTGGACTTCTGTGGGCGTCTGTACACACAACCCTCAGGATAACCACGAGAAGAAATACTAAACACAAGTGTATCAGCAGCAGGGAATGACCCGGTGGCCGGGCGTGTTGGGCTGGCGGTAATTACGAGCTTGCAGCTGGCGCAGCGAAGCGCTTGGGACAACAGCAGCTGTACCAGTGACAGCTGGGGCAGCAGCGCCACCACAGCAGGCAGTCCAGGCTAGTAACGAGGTGGCTGGGGTGTTAACGATCGTGTTCAGGGTCGTCATGGCCTGGCCGGTGGTTAACTGTAATTAATTGTGGCTACACTATATTGGCGATCCTGTTATTGCTGGGAGGGAAGAGAGGATATATATATATATAGTGAGAGAGAGAGAGAGAGAGAGAGAGAGAGAGAGAGAGAGAGAGATTCGGATTGTGAACCTTACAATAAACAGTTGAAATGTACGCTGGTATCAGTATCGCTTGGTACCCATTACCAATGACTATAATTCTTTTCCTGATGCGAATAAGACAAAGGACATGTTACTTCTACGTTTACAACAACACACAAGATCATGACATCTACTCATCGTCCAGTCAATCTTAGATCAGGAGATAAGCAAGACCCTAGCAAGGAAGCAACTTGGTTACGTCACCTCTGATCTTTAAGGCCAAAATCATTCCGTTTTCTATAACGATTTCTACCGTGGTCTGGAGTCAAGAGGGAGCTGGTTGTCTTAAAGGCAAGGGTCCGTGGTGAGCTAAGGCCTGGTGAATCTATAGCAGCAGGAACTATCCTGCTGGCTGATGTTAGGGAACACACTCAATATAACCCTAACGAATGGCTTAGCCTTGTGGACGATAAAAGTCGGCGACCCATGAACACTGCTCTCTAATTCACTAGATAATTTTCTACTTTCCTTACCCCTCGCTAGTTTCTAGGTTATTGAATTTTCAGAGAAGAAGGTGCTAGACTCATCGCGATTCCTCTAAATTTTTATGGTAAATTGAAGGAAATATCTTCGGGTGCAGAGTAAGCTAGATTAGGTTAGATCAGGCTGAGTTATTTCTCTTAACTCTGGCTAAAGCCAATCAAGTATATGAAGTAAGCAGCCTAACCCAGCCTAATGTAGCCTATTCCCAATGAGAGAAGCTGAATTCCTAAATGTCACATGATGAGTTACATAAAAAGTCTTCATGACTGCAATATTTTTTTCTATTCATTGAGTCGATTAACTCATAATTAACTTGGTAAAAGGAAAACAAATAATTCTCATGAACTCATGTTTGGAACATAATTAAGAACAACGGAGCAGGAGAAAAGAACGTAAGAATATTTGGATAGCCTGTAATCTGTATAAGTATTCGAACCAGGGATAAAGAATGTTGAATGTTCATTATGATTCAATACATAGCATTCATATGGTGAACGTACTCCAAGTCGCTCTGGAGGAAAGAAATTCATTTAAATGTTTGACTCATTAACTCTAAACTACTCTGAATGCTTGTGATTCGTCCAGCATCCTGAAGATATAGCAGCCTGACTATCAAGTTTTCACTAAATAAGAAGGTTTTCAAGATTTTCATTTTCAAGTCACAGTTAACTTTAGGAAGTATTACTGAATGCCAATCCCAAACTAAAAGCCATGTGAAAAAAGTCCTCTTACTGGATTGACGTTTTCTGTACTGGACAGCAACAAAGATTGCATATATCCAGGTTCAGTAGTAAAGGCATCGAGAATCAAAGTACAGATTTGCAGGGTTACTGGTAGTGCCAGCGACTGTGCTGCACTGCTACAGCGATACTTTTGGACGACATCAGTGCTGGCTTGTGTCTCTTGCCACTACGCACATTTTTCCTTTGAACGATCGATCTAGTAGTAGACAGAGAATGATTACGACCATTTTTTTCTTCTTTTCTTCAAGAGTGACTCCGTTTTTTTCTCTCTTCACAAGAAAGGATGCAGCATTTCATGTGAAATGAAGGGTTTCGATGTTGTTTAAGATAAGGAGAAAACGTATTATAATTCAGCAATTGCACGATCCTCTCTCATGATATTAGCCAACGAATATAAAAGAACCTCAATCGAATACATTCGAGAATTGTATTCAGTGTTTCTGTCATCCATTTAAGGGAGCTGTAGACTGTACCCCCTTAAATTCCTGCCCTGACATCCGCTTCTGTTTGTATTTTCCTGGGAGCAAAAAGAACATAATCTGACGTGACCACTATATCAGCGTCGCAGCAGCAGCAGCAGAAGCCTCCGGCCTGAGTTATTGAAACAGGGATTGGTTTCCTGAGCGTCGCCGGAGTGTGGCATCTTGCCAGAACGCACAGCAATATATATTTTACCTCTTTATATGAAACATAAAAAACGAGGATAGTTCCTCGGTATCTGCAGCCTGTGTTTTGACTGGCAATCTTTATGGCGGTTTATGGGTCCCGGATTGCATGTTGTGGCGGGAGTAACTGTGAGATAAAAGTATTGCGATGGCTCTAAATAAAGTTGCCGAGTCCTATTGTTATGTCACGATATATATAGATGGCTACACACTACCAGGGACCGGTTGCTTGTTCTCCTTATCGAGGTTACATTCTGTTTGGACGGAGGGGGGGTGGGTGGGGAAAAAAAAAGGGAACCAATTTTTCTTTGCATTTATCGCTCGCTGGAAAACTGCATCCGATAGTCGCCATTCATCTTTTTAAAACTCGTCCGCCAGATTCCTCGGTGAAAAGAAAGAGGGTCAAAATTGTATTTAATTTATCTCGGAAGAAAAGGTCCGGATTCTTCTTTAGAGTGACGTTAGAAGATAAGACTCATAAAAGATCTAACAACATCTGAAGGATTGATTCAGTCGTGCTCACCAAAAGAAAGATGAACGTAAAAGTGCATTAAAGACGAACAAATACCAGGGTCTGATGTGGTGCCAGTTTCCACCCTTGAAGTTTGTTCCGGCGGGGCTGGGGTGAGGGGAAGCCGAGCGAGGGGTGAAAGGCTGGGTCATGGGCCAGGAGCTGGACGAGGGGTGAAGGGTAGGAGGCTGGGTCATGGGCCAGGATTCCGGTGAGGGGTGAGGGATGAGAAGCTGGATCGTGGGCCAGGAGCCGGGAGGAGCTCTTTTCTGGGCTTGGAACTGGGTCATAGGCCACGATCCGGGAGGAGGTGAGGCATGAGAGTTGGAAAGCCGCGCGAAGGGAGAGGAGAGGAGGAGGAGCAGGAGGTTTAAGGCTGAGTGGCGAGGTGAGGCGAGAGGGGTGAGAGGCTGAATCCAAGCCAAGGGATGGGGAGCAGGTTTAGAAGCAAAGGGGGAGGACTTACGAGACGGATGATGGGGGAGATTCCTGGACAGAGATAAGGGTTGGGGAGCCCAGTATTCCAGATATAAGGGGCTGGCTCGGGGTTAGGAAAAAGACGTGGGGTCAGAGGGAAGGGGAGAAGAATCAGGGATGAAGGATGAACGGAATAAAGGTGTTGTGGGTAAGAGAGGGCATAGGTAAGGGGTGCGGCGGTCGCATTAAGAATGAAGATCTGTTAACAGGGTGAACCAGTCGAAAGGTGAGGAACCGAATCAGGGGTTAGGTATGGTGGTGAGTCAGAGGTTGGTTGTGATAGCAGGTCAGGGGCTAGGTGTACTGGTGAGTCACAGGTTAGGTGCGGTGGTGAGCTAGAGGTTGGGTGTTGGCGTCGAGTCAAGGGTTAGATGTTGTGCCAGTCAGGGATTAGGTGTTATTGCGAGTCAGGGGCTAAGTGTAATAGCGAGTCACAGGTTAACTGTGGTGGTGACTCAGGAGATTGGTGTGGTAGTGAGTCGGGAGTTATGTGTAATAGTGTATCAAGGGTTATGTTTAGTGCGACTCAGGTGTTAG
This sequence comes from Panulirus argus, assembly GCA_038088735.1. Lineage (NCBI taxonomy): Eukaryota > Metazoa > Arthropoda > Malacostraca > Decapoda > Palinuridae > Panulirus > Panulirus argus. Next base: position 10,312 of record JAYMFT010230188.1, read on the forward strand.
TTGTGGCAGTGAGTCAGGTGTTGGGTGTGGTGGCGAATCAGGGGTTAGGTGTGGGTCGATTTGGAGATTGGGTGTAGTGGCGAGTCAGGGGTTAGGTGTGGTGGCCAGTCAGGAGTTAGAAGTGGTGTCAAGTCAGGGCTTAGCTGTGGTGGTGAGTCAGGAGTTAGGTGTGGTGGCGATTCAGTGGTTGGGTGTAGTAGCGAGTCAGAGGTTGGATGTGGTTGTGAGTCACGAGTTGCGTGTCGTGGCTAGTCCGGTGATTGATGTAGTGGTGAGTCAAGGGTTAGGTCAGCGGGGAGTCAGGTTTTGGGTGTGGTGTCGAGTCACGGGTTAAAGTGTGGTAAAGAGTTAAGAGTTAGGTGTGTTGGCAATTTGGTTGTATGGGGTGATGAGTCAGGGGTTTTGCGTGGTGGAGAGTCAGGAGCTGGGTATGGTGGTGAGTCAAGAGTAGGAAATGGTACCGAATCAGGGGTTGGGTGTGGTGGCGGGCCAGGGTTTGGGTGTGGTGGTGAGTCAGGGGTTGGTGTGGTGTGGATATGGAAATCATCTCAATTGGCCTGTCTTAATCCTCTTTATGCCATTTACAGACCACCACATTAGTCCAGCAATTAGGATTGCTTCTCTGCCTCTACCTCATATGTTAACTGACCTCACTTAAGTCATTCATAAGTTACACTGCAAGTAGGCGGTCACAGCAATCATCTCTCAGTATACGGTACGTGTATCTAGTTTATGTTAATTTTATTATTATCATATATATATATATATATATATATATATATATATATATATATATATATATATTTTATTTTATTATATTTGATCGCTGTTTCCCGCGTCAGCGAGGTAGCGCCAGGAAACAGACGAAGAAAAATACCCCATCCCCCCGCATGCAC
>JAYMFT010230209.1:0-5000 GCA_038088735.1 Panulirus argus
AATGATAATAATAATAATTATAATAATGGTAATAATAATAATAATAATAATTTAAAATAATAATAATGATAATAATAATAATAATAATAATAATAATGATAATAATGATAAAAATAATTAATACATACACAGAAGGTAAAAATTAGATCAAATTCCTTTATTCATGTCATGTTAGAACTTCACCTTTGACCTGACCTTCCGAAAGACTTGTTTCCAGCAATGACCCAACAGGACCACAGCTTGTTGAGTCTAATGACCGCCGTTAGGTAGTTAAGTGATGACCATTGCTAAGTGTCTCCTGAGTGAGTTAAGTGTCTCTTAAGTAGCCCTGTTCATAAGTACATTTAAGTGATTGGTCGCTGTCGATTAGTTGAATTTTCTGTTTAGATAATGTTAAGTAAAGTGCGTGTTTAGTGTGTCGTGAGTGCGTGGTCAGAGTGTGTGGAGAGTGTGTTTTTAGATGTAGGCGTCAAGAGAGTGCGTGAGAAGGAACACCTTCGAGTGTGTTGTGTACAAGACTTAAAATTGGGTGTTAAAAAAAATTCCCGACTGTTGTCTGTTAATTGTCTGTTTAGAGTCTGTCGCCTGTCTGTTCAGTGTCTGTGGTCTGTATGTAATCAGTAATCATCACCCAAGGGAAGGTACAGGAGTCCGCTGTATTTTCAATACAGCGATTACATGCAACGAGCACTTAACGAGGGGTTTCTCTCATCAGGACAAAACATCAAAAGTCTGTTGCACGGTCTGTTTACAAAGGGAAATTCTGTTGGCCGGACCAGAGAGGTCTCTGTTTCCGTATCTTCCTCTGTGGGCAAAGCTTTGAGCGCCCACGGCTCCTGACCCGTGCTATGGGCGGCGCCACAGAGGACGGTACAAAAGCCCCAGAAAGACTAGTCCATTACGACTGATTTACAATTTACGTAAATAGATAAGCTGTTTACAAAGACTAGGAAACAACGACTGCCTCCCGTAACAAGGCACACGATAAGTGAACGATTTACAACAGGCAAAGTTAAGATACTTTACACACAAGCCTTGTGGGTGAAATGATTACACGTACACCTTGTAATCAGGAAGTAATCACATTTGATAATCACAAAGTTTACGGTGGTACATGATAATGCGGAGGGGGGGGGGGAGGCAGGTAAGTACGTAAGTCCGCTGGCAAAGTTTACATTTGGTCTGTTGTTCACTGTCGGCAGGAGCAGAGCTCCCCCCCCCCCACCCCCGCCGTTCGTGTCCGTATCCCCGTCTGAACAGCCGACAACGACAACAAGTGTTTATAGACGCTGCAGGTGGAGTCACGCAAACACACACACACACACACACACACACACAGTTCCCGACGCATGATATTACCCATCAGCAATGAGGGAGGCGCTGGTGGTGGTGGTGGTGATTGCGTTGGTGATGGTGGTGATTGTGTTGGTGATGGTGGTGATTGTGCTGGTGATGGTGGAGATTTTGCTGGTAATGGTGGTGATTGTGTTGGTGATAGTGATGATTGTGCTGGTGATGGTGGAGATTATGCTGGTGATGGTGGAGATTGCGCTGGTAATGGTGGAGATTGTGGTGGTGATGGTGGAGATGTGGTAGTGATGGTGGAGATTGTGTTGGTGATGTTGGAGATTGTGGTGGTGATAGTGGAGACTGTGTTGGTGATGTTGGAGATTGTGGTGGCGATGGTTACTCTTGCGGATCTGCTAAGCCCTTCGTTATTAAAGTTGTTTTTGTCGTCGGTTTTGTTGGAGATTTTGAGGGCGCGGATGTTGTTGTTGGCGACGACGACAGTTGTTGGAGTTGGAGACGCCGCGAGGGGCGACGGTGCCCCATCGCCAATCCGAGCGAGGATCGCCCTGAGTTACGACCACTCCGAATGATCAGTCACTCAGAGAGTGGGGTAAGAGCCTACCCTGAGTGTCGACGACTCTGAGTGACGGCCACTCGGAGTGACGGCCACTCAGAGTGACAGTGAGTGACGGGCTGGCGGCCTGAGTTCCTCGTGAGGGCCCGCCGCCCGATTCAGCGGATCACAAATATTTAATATAATACTCAATAGACCATTAAATGCGAAGGAAAATATTTTCCAGGCCCGCACGACAAAAGGACACAATTTCAAAGGCTTTATTTGACATTTCACGTGCGCGCGAAGGCCGACTCTTTGTCACAAGGCTTCGCACGCCCGGCCCCGGGAGGGACGTCCTCCATTGTGGAGTCTGTATCATTCTTGCCGGCAGACGGAACATCATCTTTGTCCGGCAATTGCCACCATCGAGTCCACCAGCTTAAACTCCCCGGCCCCACAAGGACCCGCCCGCCTCTCCAGCTAAGCTTCGTCCCACACCGCTGCCTCCAAAGCTTTACGCAAGGGTTCGTGCGCGAGGGAGGCGCGGCTTCGAACCCCAGGTCGCCGAAGCCGAGCCGATTCCACGTCGCCTGCTGAAGGCATCAGCCGGGGTCGCAGGGGGCATAACGATAGGACCGGGTCGTATACGGCGGGTCCTCGCCCGTCCCACGACCAATAAACTCGGTCCATAGCCCGTAAAACGGTAGTCAAATGAGCGGGCGACGCGAGCGAACGCAGTCCACCGACCGGCCGACTCGCTGAGCGAAACGAATCGGCGATAATAAACCGGTGGGGCCGACTGGGACCCCAGCGGCGCCGCCAGGTCCCGCTTCCACCCCCCCCCCCCCTTCCCCCGCCCATCCATATCCCAGTAATCATCCCAAGTTCTTCGGTACCTCAACCAGGCAGCACTACACGCCGGACTGTCCGCTGGGATATCCCAGAGGACGATAGATCGGACTGGCAGGTTGCTGGGGCGCGGACGACGCCAGCCACTGTCCCAGGCGCGTCGCTGGAGGGTCCTTCACCACACGCGACAATGGTAGGTGCCCTCCAGCCCGCCCCTCCAACTGGTCCCACAGCCACACCAACTGTTCCCAGGGGCGCCCCCGGCCCTGGCCACACCCCTGGCCCCTGCAGCCCTGGCCCTAGATATGTAATAATCCCCAGTGTTGACGTGTTTATTATTTTGCCCTGGGTCATCGTGTGTGTGTGTGTGTGTGTGTGTGTGTGTGAGTTGTGCTGTGTGTGATTCTTATGTATTTGTGTACGTATGCTTGTGAGTTTACGTGTTTGTGTGTGTGTGTGTGTGTGTGTGTGTGTGTTTCTCTGTCCATCTGGCCTGTATGTCTGTATGAAGGCGTGTTAGATCCGTGCCACCTGTCCTTCGCGTCAACAGGGCGGACGTGGGCCTGGCTCTTCCTCACCCACGCTAACATCTTCCACCGGCTTCATGAAACACGTCACCCTGCAGTGCACACACGTAACCCTTGAATTGATGCCCACCCGAACACAACCTGGATATGTCCACACACCTCACAACGGATGGGACGCCACGCCCAAGAAAGAAATATAGATATGTGACTGCATTTCTATGATCCATTCTAGGAAACAGAAATCAAGTTTATTGTCGATAATAAAACAGAAAATATGAAACCAGTGCAGGTGTGTGTATACAGTGCCTATGTCGGGTGTTTTCTGGGAAATAATTGTCTTGCGTCTATAATGACGTAGTTTGTCATTACACCTAACTACTCAATCACACTTGGCAGTTTAGTTGTAAATATCACATGGCAGTTTATGAACACAGACTGTTCACTTGAGACGTGTTCTGTTCTTCTGTGTCCCAGGGTCTGTCTGAGCTACACTGAAGCCTGTCTGTATGGACGAGAGGTCACCAAACCACTTGGGTTCGTTCCGAGTGCGAGAGGAGAGCGTAGGGTGCGTTCTGGGTTGGAAAAGCAACCGTAGGGTGTGTTTTGTTGTGTTGTCAGAGCGGAAAGCAATCGCCGGGACGCACTGAGTGTGAATTCAGACCATAGGGTGTGTTGTGGGTGCGGAGAGGGAATCCTAGGGTGCGTTCTGAAATGCGAAAGGAAACCGGACGAGTGCGTTGGCTACCGGGAAGATTCGTCTCCAACACTCCGACCTTCCACCACCACCATTCCCCAACAACTCCCTCAACTAGGATCACCAAACCCCCCCCCCCCAACACCCCTTACCCTAAACTACCCCCTCCCCCCCCTCTCCCCCCAACAAGCAGCACCAGACCTGAAAAGAGGATTTCAGGCCCACAAGTCAATAATCGGGTGAACCGATGTGATCGGGTGAGCCGATGGCCGATGCCAGTAGGGGGACCCTCGCCACCTAAGGCACCACACAATACCACAATATCACCCCCACGCGGACGTCTACCACGAAATTCTACAATTTCAAACAAGAACACGTACTACCAGGATGGTAGTTGGTGGCTTAATGTATTTCCTGGTGTTTGTGGCACAGAAATACAATAGATAGATGTATAAGACGCGATAGATCATGAAATCAAACGGCATCAGTAAATACAAGAAGAAAAAGTATTACGTAATATGTGATATGCTCCCGGTGTCGGTGAGAGTGGCGTGGGAGAGGGGTGGGTAGGGAGAGCAGCAGGGGGAGAGCGGCGTGTGAGAGGGGTGGCTGGGGAGAGCACTACTCCCCAGACATGACCTTCTCCCCACAGTCATCACCCCAGCCTCTCCCAACTACTAGTACTTGAAGACCAGTTGCTGTGGTACACCACCCAGTGGGTCTCTGCCACACCATGGGTCCCCCGTGTGCCACAGCCCACACCGTGGGTTCAAGGTAGACACATCACCCATCTCGGCCACACATAATCAAGAAAAGTCGTCCTTCCTTGATTATTATCATGAGAGTCTTGCTTGGGTCTTGCTTAACTTGCTTAGCTTCGTCTTCTAGCTTTGCTTAGCTCAGAAAGCTTTTATCTAGTCAGGTAATTATCGTAGGTCATATAGATTCTTAGCTTCCTTAGCTTAGTTATCTATGATGGCCGTCAGCAGGACGGGCTGCGTGATTCGCTGTGGATTATCAAGATTATCTTCGTTTCTCAAATTCTTCTTTTAAGTCAGAGTTATCAGATAATTGATATATAATA
>JAYMFT010230209.1:7500-11207 GCA_038088735.1 Panulirus argus
GAAGTTAGAAGAGAGAGAAGAGATAAAATACTTTTGAATAAAGATAAGAAAAAATCAGATGATTTTCTCTAAATATTTCCTCCTTTATTGTTTCTCTGTATTGCTGTATTTTCTTTATTACGTGATTCTCTTCCTTACCTAATAATTTCTCAGTATCTCTAAGCTTTCTCCACCAGTATCTTTATGCTCTCACCACCACTGTTTTAATGGCTTCTCCAACAATATCATGATTCATATCAATACATCTTTTGAAAGTTTTATCTTTTAAGAATACGGTCAATTATCACAATATATTCAAACGACTGTTATCATACTTAGGATCTGAAAACCTGTCTAAGTGAAGCGATTTGTTTAATCACACGAGAGAAAGACCTCAATTAACGTGCGTTGGTCAGTCCGAATCTTTCGAAAAGATGAACACCCGGGGGTTGGTTGGCGGGAAGACAGCGCCTCTAGCGGCCGGAGTCAACAGCGTCCGGCGGTTCATGGCATCTCTCATCCCGGACTCGAACGCCATCTTTTTTTTCCTCTCTCTCTCGTGCGTCACTTCCGCGTGATTGCGCTTCATAAGGGATCAAAACCTATTACCATGTAAACATTTACCACACCAGGCGGCCATGATGAGAGGGAGTGGAGGGAGGGGAGGGGCTTACTCCCCAGGGTGGTAGGGGAGTGGGGGGGGAGGGTCGTGTGAATTACATACCGGATAATCACACACACACACACACACACACACACACACGACGTGGAGTCATGTACGTATTCATTCCAATCCACGTTTTCTATGCTAATCTATCACCATCGTTTCTCCCTCACGTATGCCTCTAATTATTCCCCATCCGGCAACCCTCCCCCCCTCTCTCTCTCCCCCCCCCCCCGTCATAATCGGCCTTTGGACAAGGTAAGAGCCCCCCGTATAGCACACACCCCACCACCGTCATATCCCGCTACCGCGATACCTGTAAATCTGCTTTCTCGGTGGACCATGTAATGTTGCATGTAATCACTTCATAATTCACACTTGCCTCTGTACCCTGGTCGGGGTCTAGCCGTATCCGCACTCTGCTGTACCCACGCCCAGTGACCAACCACCATATGACGTCTGGTCCCGTTTAACCCCATGCCCGGATACATGCTGGTGAGCGCTTCAGCATCCCACCAGAAACAGGTCACTATCACGCGCCTTAAGACCCCCCCAGTCTCCTATAGTGTGCCATAACCATTGTCTGGTGTTCGTTATAGCGAATCTCTCATCCGTATGCGTAATAGCCACTCGGGTCTGAAGCAGTCTATTGCATTTTTTACGTTTACGATCTATCTTGCCGTATTTACGGATTCCTGACTTATCTGTTGTATTAATACACTTACGATTCATTATAAAATCTTTCTTTTGTACAAATTCTTGTGTTCTACGGAAAGTAGACAACGGCACTTAATTTTTCTCTATACTTTTTAAGGTAATTTCCGTTCTGCTGGCTGCAAATTCCTATAAACGTAACCCTTACACACAAGTTCCTTTTAATATAATTCATCCGTGAGAATTCCATTTAGCCTAACCCCTACACGAGAGTTCCTTTCAACGTAATCCATACATAGGAATTCGTTTTCAAGTAACCCGTACATAAGAATTCCCTTTATGTAACCCGTAGATACGAATTCCATCAATGTAATCCACACGCAGGGATTCCTTTCGCTGTCTTTATCCTCGAACACGCGTCCAAAACAGTACAGTTTGTCAGCCTCATTTGCATAAGTTAAACCCGTTCGTTAAGAATTACCTTACGATGTTTGAGTAATAATCTATACTAAACTGATCCTAACGACCTTCAGTGGTAATTAACAGGATGGAAAATAATCCATCACCGAGGCGATACATATATTGTCAAAATTTGAATAATTTGAATTTACGAAGAATTATAATTTTACGAATTATTTCATAATAATTTCTTGTATTGAAAATCATCCAGCCTTCATAAAAGTAACTTACGGCTTTACAGTATCACTAATGTAATCAGTTAAAATGTAATCACAGATATAATTCAATGAGAGTTATAATATAATCACCATCATAATGTAATCACAGTTATAACGTAATGATGGTTATAATCAACGTTATAATGTACTCACAATTTATATGTAATTTCAGTTATGATAATTTCTGATTTACATCCGGTTAACCACAGAACATTTTTTATCCGAACGAAAACCGACGGATAACGAGGTTCTGTTAACAAATGAATTATAAACGACTGTGAAATTATCCGAATAATCAGTACAGACTCGAATGCTGCTCGCATGACAGACTGCCTTGTCGCCTTGTTTATCGGACGACATATGATGAAAAATCCGGTTAGCCGACGTGGCTGTATTAAATGCACTTGTATTGATTAGGTCTGCATTACAAAGGGGATGGTCGCATTAGCGGGGAGATGGTCGTATTAACGAGGAAATGGTCGTATTAGCGAGGGAGAGTTTGTTCAGGTAAACGAGAGGTCGTATTAGCGAGGCTACGGTCCATATAAGCGAAGGCTGGGTCATATTAGCGAGGCTGGTTGCAACAGGAATACTTAGTCCCGTTTAGTAGAGTCGGTCGGTATATCAGGGATGTCATTAAGGAAGGTTTCTATGTACGAAGTGGTCGTAACAAACGGAGAACAACAGGTTCGCTGGTCTCCTTAAAGGGTGTGGCGTAATAACGGGAGTCATGCGTTAACGGCGTCTGTTGAACGGGTACTGTAGTTCTAACGGTAGTAGGATGAACACACAGGCCGTACTGAGAGATGTGAGGTAGTGCTTTTGAAAGTCGTTCTAATACAGGAGGGAGGTCGTACTAACGGGAATCGCATCAACAGAGGACAGCGGTCGTGTCTTAACGCAAGTCGTTCTGACAGAAGAACGGTGTCGCGCCAACGGTAGTCGTCCCCAACAGAGGGTCGTACTAACGGGGAGTCCCAACCGAAGCACAGAGGCGGGATTAACAACAGGTTTGTTGGTACCAACAACGGGATGGGGGGGAAGGGGGGTAAGCTACCCCCCGCCTCAGGAGGGGGGACTGAGATGGGGGGGGGGGAGGAGGTTGGGAAGAGAGGGTCGGCTGAAGTGCTGGTCGGGATTTACTGTTTCATAAATCCCTGTATATATATATATATATATATATATATATATATATATATATATCATTAAACAATACCATTTATGGAAACACACGAAGGGAGGAATTCTATCGACCATGTTGCGATCATGTAACACAAGCCGCAGGATTAGAGGTGTTGTGTTACGTACGTGGGCCGTTGCTACTGGCGTTGTAACGCTTTACCTCTCATGATTGAGTGTTGCGACTGGTGTTGTAACGCGTTAGCTCTCAAGATGTTGCGTTACCCAGGTGTTGCAACTGGTGTTGCAACGCGTTACTTTTCGAGGTACGGTGGCAAACATGCTGGGTGTTACAGTCAGCGCTGTAACGCGTTACCTCTATAGGTACTATGGTACAAATACTGGGTGTTGCAACTTGTGTCGCAAAGCGTTACTTCTCGATGTGTTGCGTTACTTGTGTTGGTTGTTGTGACTGGTGTTGTAACGCGTTATGTGTCGAGGTGGCGTGTTACACATTTTATGGACAGTGACACTGTCTGGTGACGGGGGGGAGGGAGAAAGACAGAGAGATGGGCAGTGATGAGGGATATATATATAAATATATATATATATAT
>JAYMFT010230220.1:0-11206 GCA_038088735.1 Panulirus argus
ATACATACACATACATATACACACATGTACATATTTAGACTTGCTCGCCCCCATCCACTCCTGATGCCACCCCGCCCTGGCGATAGGGGAGAAAAAATACTCCCCACGTATTCCCTGCGTGTCGTAAAAGTCGACTAAAAGGGTAGGGAGCGGGGGGCTGGAAATCCTTCCCTCCTGTTTTCACTTTTCAAAAAGAAGGAACAGAGAAGGGGGCCAAGTGAGGATTTTTTTTTTCATCTAATATAAGTACTCCATTTACGTTGATTACTGAGTATGTCTACAATTGTATTTTAATCTGAAAATATTTTCAAAGTTGTCGTCAGGATTTTAATGAGATACTGATATACTGAGCCATTGAATGTAATATTCACAGGATTCATTTGGAACATAAGATGCGATTATCAATTTAGAATCTTCAGTCTCATTGGCTTCGTTATTTTCTCGTTTGTCTGTAAGATCCTAGTTATTTTAGGCTTTGACTTCCTGCCCTCTCCCCATGAGTAGAGGCTGTGCAAGCCTCAGTATAACATTTTGACTCTTCATCCCAACAGCTGGACCGGGAATTCGCATTCGGACTGTACGAGTTGGACTGGGACGTGTTCAGTGCGCACATCTTCGGCGCTGTGAACCGCGTGCCCGTGCTGGAGTCGACGGGCATAAAGTCGACCGTGTGTGGACCCGAGTCATTCACTCCCGACCACAAGCCAGTCATGGGTTAGTTCTTCATCTCTGTGGTAGTTTAGGTTTCACATTCTCCCTTTTGAGTGTAGGACAGTAAAGGAGAAGTAGGTGCTCACTTCGGCAGTTGCATTTTGGACACTGAGGAATACTGTGATACGATGATTCAGTGCTTGTGATTGTTGAGAGAGGGATTGTGTCCGGATTGCAAACGAGAGAGAGAGAGTGCAAATGTCACGAACCTTTTCTTTCTTTTTCATCCGTGGCTCAGGAGAGGACCCCAACGTGCAAGGCTTCTACCACTGCTGCGGCTTCAACAGTGCAGGCATGATGCTTGGGGGCGGCTGCGGGGACCAGATGGCCCGGTGGATAGTCCAGGGACGCCCGGACATCGACATGTTTGGCTACGACATCCGGAGATACCACGCGCCCCTCAACAGGAACCAGGCCTGGGTCCTGGCCCGCTCTCACGAGTCCTACGCCAAGAACTACAACATTGTTTTCCCCCACGACGAGCCATTAGCAGGACGTGGACAGAGATTGTCTCCTCTCCATCAGGTAGGGCAACGCCTTCTGTCTTTCCTTAGCACTACTCTCGCCTTACATGTGGTTACACCGCAGGTGAACTCTCGGTAAAGCTGAATCACCCCAAAGGAGTCCGTCATTCTTCTGCTCCGTGGAGCTCCGTGAGAGGGGTTCTTGGGTTGTATGATAATTAGTAGTATTAGTATAAGTAACAATAATAATGATAAGGATAATATTGATAAAAATGATGTGACTGTAAGGTTTGTGACTTAGATGTTCCGTTATGTATTCAAAATCGATTCATAGATTATGGCCTACGTAGATTTAATCCAAGAATATTTTTGTTTGTACCGAGTGAACGTCTGTGAAGAGTCTGTTGGTAATAGATATGGTTAGTGAGGCATCTAACCATTCATTGAAAAGTAATTGATATTTCGTTAGAGGCGTATGGGAACTGTTGTAAGATGTTGTCTGCGTGAGATGAATATAAAACTTGACCTTTTGGTATGATGGCTTATGCCAAGCCATCATACCCAGGGGCCATATCATGCTTTAGGACCATACCGTCGTACTTCAGGGTTTACTGAAGCCTCATCTCCCCTACCTGCAGGTGCTGGAGAACGAGGGGTGCATCTTTCAGGAACGGCATGGTTGGGAGAGGCCCGGTTGGTTCAGCGACCAGCCGGCACCCACCGAGGCCTACGACTGGTACGGCGCTTACGACAACGATCTCAACCCCGAGGACCGGTACAAGGCTCTCCTGACGGCCGACTACTCCTTCGACTTCCCAGAGCATCATCATCTCGTGAGTGGACCCCATACCCTTTGTGGCTGTTTCCGAAAAAAAAAAAGAATATTAATGTCAGATTATCATAAATTTAGCGACCTTTATTGACGATTCGTTTTATACATCGAATGAGCTTTTAACAGTGGGTCTTCCGTACTAACACTGCGACCTTACCGTGCGACAGATCCAGAAGGAATGTCTGGCCTGTCGTGAAACGGCCGCCATCTTCGACATGTCGTACTTCGGCAAGTTCTACTTGACGGGTCCCGACGCCCAGAAGGCTGCTGACTGGCTCTTCTCGGCCAACGTGGCCCGCGCTCCCGGCACCACTGTTTATACTTGCATGCTCAACCGCAAGGGCGGTATTGAGGCAGACCTCACTGTGGTGAGTTGAGTAGATACCAGAGAAGTGAGGCCGACGCCTTGTGATAGCTTTATAGCCTTGTGGTAACATTATAGAATAAGTTTTGATTAGAATTGATAGGTCCTCTTTTGATTTACGAGACAGAAATGATAGGTCCTCTTTTGATTTACGAGACAGAAATGATAGGTCCCCTTTTGATTTACGAGACAGAATTGATAGGTCCTCTTTCGATTTACGAGACAGATCTCGGCTGACACCCTGAACCTATGATGATCGTTCCTTACAGAGTGTGTGTGAGGGAGGGCTTGGCTCACCTTGTGACCCAGCCTTCAGGGGTCGAGGATTCTACCTGGCAGCGGGCGGAGCAGCGGCCCTTCAAAACTTGGCCCACGTCCTGAAGGAGGTGAGGAGTCACTCGTGGGACGTGCAGGTGCTAGACCACACCGAGGACATGGCCATGTTGTCCGTGCAGGGCCCCAACAGTAGGGCTATCCTGCAGCAGCTCACTGATAACGAAGACTTCAGTAACGAGTCATTCCCCTTCTCCACCCATAAAATCATCACCATCGCTGGCCATAGAGTTCGTGCCTTGAGACTGTCGTTTGTTGGAGAAATGGGTAGGTATTAAGTGCCTGTGTTAATGAATACTTAAGAAATAGACAAACTAGTTGCTCATATACTTGTTGCTGACCTCAGTAGCCTGCATGAGAGAAGTCTGCAAAGCACTGTAATACATTTATCATTAAGGGATAGTTATTAGAATTCTTTGGGAATTAATTTTTTGCTGTAATACAGAATCGAATTATGTGTTACCGTAGTCAGTATGTCCTGGTAATTGATAACTTTTGCACAGTTCGTAGTGTCAATCAACCTAAAAAACATAACATTAGCCGCTGATTATAACTGATGTCTTTGTCTCCACAGTTGATTTAATCGCCATTCATATTCCTGACTATTATTTGTTCATGTGCCACAGGTTGGGAGCTGCACATCCCAAACGCCTCGGCAGTGCCAGTCTACGAGGCAGTGATGGCCGCTGGGAAACCTCTAGGCTTAACGAACTCTGGGTACCGAGCCATCGACTCCCTCTCGTGTGAGAAGGGATATCGTCACTGGCACGCAGACGTCCGGCCAGACGACACGCCCCTCGAGGCTGGCCTAGCCTTCACGTGCAAGCTCAAGACAGACACGAACTTCTTGGGTCGTGAAGCCTTGGAGCTTCAGAAGAGCAAGGGAATCACAAAGAAACTGGTGACCTTTACCTTGGACGATCCTTCGCGACCTCTCTGGGGCTTGGAGGGCATCTGGCGCGATGGGGAAGCGGTTGGCTACGTAAGGCGAGCCGAGTACGCTTTCGCCTTAGGTCGGTCTATTGCCTATGGCTACGTCAAGAATCCCGATGGTGGAAAAGTAACTAATGACTTCTTGAAGTCTGGAACCTGGCACCTGGAGTCCATGGGGGAGTTGCTTGATACCACCGTCCACATCCGACCACCATTTGATCCCAAGAACCTGCGAGTGAAAGGCATTTACGAAGAAAAGCCAGCTCTCTGCGTGTCGGAGGCTGTTGTTTAATAACCTGTAAAAGAACTTACAAAATTCTTTATTTTTCTAGTGATAAAGTTTTAGGTTGTAAGATGCACAAATTATCATACCCCTCACAACATAAATCTCGTAGAATTGCATTGAAAAAAGAAAAGCATGGCAGACGAATTTACATTCCTGTATCATTTTTTTCTCTCATTTGAATCACCCATTTTCATTACATTATGGCTTTCAGATTATACTTGCAATGCCTCCAAATGCAAGGTTGTGAGTCCGAGTGAACGTTTTAAAAGTCTAGCAATAAGGTTTTAGACTAATTTAAAATGCTTTGATTCAGAGCTAAAGAAAAACGTCAGTAATTTATACCCACAAAAAATAGAGCATAATCTACAGACATGTGATTACGAGTTCCTTCATTTTAGATGTAAGAAAGATAAAGCACTTTTAGTCCTTAGAATCATCGCATAGGTTTAGCTAGCTAGATCAGCTCGCCTGATGCTACCAAAGGAACCAGTGTGCAGGTAAACTTATGTGGTGGAATATAAATTTGCCTTGCTGAACGGTCACATCATCGGGAGGCATTAATGTGCAGAGAATATTTCTGTACAAAATCAGAATGCATAGATTAATCTAGCCCTCCTAATTTCTTTTCCCACCTAAGCGAAGCAGCGTCAGTACCATACGACAAATAGCCTTGTCTTGCGCACCTCTATTTTAGCTGTCATGTATACTTTACTGAAACCAAAGCCTACCAAGCCATTGCCAAGCCCCACAGACTATTTGGTTTATCTTGACCGTTTATCATACCCCATGTTATGTAGTATCTACATGTATTATTTCATATTTAACCGCAAAGACTAGGATTGTGTATTATGTATTACCTGCATACTGTATTTTATTTTATGTTTATCTTTTAGGTAATCTACATTATACATTGTAATATGCGCTCAAAACTGCATAATCGATCAAAACGAAAATTAAGTTGTACAGAGTAAAATATCACAATAGTTAGTTGACCTTAACATCACATACGCATATCATTTTTATTTCTGAGGTTTCATAACATGTTCATAACATTTATACGGATTGTAGTGATTTACAGATGTGTGTTAAACATTTCGTTAACTGTCCTAGTATATTGCCAAGAGTCTCCTCATATGTTTTGTTTACTTTTATGTTCAGTGTGGTTGTCGTTTTAAGTGATATTTATTGGTGTTTTAAGCACTATATTTACTGTAAGAATATTTTTTTAATTCAAATACTTTATACGACATTTTTAAATATACAGTCACCTGTATTATACCTTTTGCTCTTATTTATCCTATGCTTCATTTTACTCAATATTTCATGGAACAGCAAGTACCTAAAAATAAAACACAACAGAAATGTTTATTATATATATATATATATATATATATATATATATATATGCTTGGCAGCAGCTATGCTTCTTTTTGTTGATTGATCAGTGGACCACTGGAAAACGGACCTATGGTACTATTTTACGCCTTCATACAGCCTCCCATGGGCTTTGTTCAGCGTGACCTTTGAAGGATCGCCGATGTTTTTTAAAGGAGGATACACCCAAAGCCGACAAAATTTGAACTCCTACGAGTATTTTACTAAATGCCTTTTACAGGTAACTCCGAGACCCGATAACTCAAACACAATACTGGAAACGGAAAAGCAGTACTAGGACTCGACCCGAGCCAGGGAGGCGTAGAACTTTACTTGTAATGTGCAAAGTTCCACAAGTTAAATACACAATTTGAAGAAACGAATATCAGAGAAAAGGAGATGTGGTGTACATATGTTTGGTGAAAGATAATAAGATGTTTTTATTTGATGAAAATTCTATATCCCATACATTCGAATACCAAAGAAATACAATAATACCCTCCTCCCCCTTTTCCCAGAGTCACTTCCCTTCATCTCTTAACAGCTACTGTGGAGGGCATTTTGGTTTTTCTCCACACAGCATTCTTAGTCTCCTCACCCTTCTCTCTCTCTCAGCCGATCGCATATACAGTCGTGCAGCTCCCCCACCAGTCATGCCAGGCTGTCATGGACTCGTGTCACAAATAATTCGCAGTTTACACCCGACAGTGTTTAACCCTGCCGTACCCATTCCACGGCCCGTGCAAGAAACTGATTTCCAGTACATAGTTTTGTTGTGCCTTCATATACTAATTTTTCTTTTGTGTTCGCCGTTTCCCATGGAGCAAGGTGGCGCTAGGAGCAGACGAAGAACGGCTTCATTTGCTCATATTTATTGTCTAAAACTAGAGCCTTGCCCAAAGTCCGGGCACACACACACACACACACACCCTGAGTCAGCACTGTTCACTCCGGGGTCGGACCCGCATGAGTTCCATTCCCAGGCGTGGTTGTCGTCCCACACCTAACTCAGGTGTTCATCCTCTGCTAGACCGATATTATCTGAATCTCTCTCTCTAGCTTTCGAGACCAACTTGTTACATTCTGCTCTTAGGGTAGTTAGGGCAAGTTGTGGGGATGAAGAATCGGTGATAATTAACCTGTGTGGTGGTGATTTGTACAAGCTCGGGAGTAGCGAGTATGTCGGACAGCTTATTTAGTAGGGCAGATACTCTGTTGATTATTCTAACATTGTTAATGTATTACCACTGGGGCTTGATCACAATAACAGAACTTCTATTCCTCCCACTGGCCTTCCTTGGAAGTCTTTCATGGAGTAAGAAGACAACATTATCCTGGGTATAAGTAAATATCATTAGGGTCGGCTGCCGTGATTTAAAGGTCACCCAGCTGCTCTCATACTTCGCACGTTACTTACGATCCCGAGGCACACATCTGCTGGGTCTATTCAGATTTCTTCCAGTTTCCTAATGTGTAATGTTATTATCACCTGCCTCTGTTAATGACACCAGTAATTCTTTGGCGATACCGCTGACGTGATGATCATCATTAAGGTGCACAAATAAGTTAAAGAGTCGACATGAAAGAAACAAATATATGAATTAATGTTGCTGGATTTAATGGCTACCGAGTGCTGAATAGTCATCATGTCGGAAATCATTACATACAAGTAAAGAAAACACTCCTACAAAAAAATAAAAGGATTTTCACAAGAGACATTAGTAAAGTACGTCAACTCGGCCACCAAACGTACGATACCGGGTTATCGTTATGACACCTCAGCATGACGTCATTATTGATCAACATTGGATAGCTGGATGACTGACGTTTGGGGGATTACGGCTCATACCAGCCATCTGTCACCTCCCTCGCCGTGCATACACACAATTGGTAAAGTATATTTATCTTCTCGAAATCGTGAGTGGAATGCCCTATTACCGTTAGGATATTCCTTTTCGTGATACTTTGGATGAGCAGTGGTGGCATACGCCGGGGAAGTCGGCATGCATATTAAATGCTTGTTTTGCCAGTTGTCATTCGCGTGCCATATTTGAATAGTGCCATAGGTGATAATTCCAATGCGCTCACGTCGTATCTAAACTGACACGGTTTGCAGTACGTTAGTGTTGATCTTCTGGCAGTGTTACAGTTTCGTCCAGTGTTTGTGTACAAATACGACCCATCCAGTTTGATACAGCTTCGCGCGGGTTTAGAATTTGCCCAAAGTGGGAACCACACTCTTAAGATGCGCTACTTTATGTGAATGTCTTTAGAATTTCAGTTTATTTTTGGCACGACTAGGTTAGGTTAGGTTAGGTTTGGTTCGTGTTTTTTTTTACGTTTTGTGGGTTATTGTTTACTCTCAGTTTAAGAGGTTTGGAAGTCTCCTCGCTGGACTGTGTGTTAAGACAGCTTTCCATGTTGGTGATCACGCTAACCTAAGTTAAGGTTGAGGGTAAGGTCCCATCAACATTGTCCCATGGACTAAACTCATGGTAACATTAAGGCTCCTGTCACTTTAGTTTTGCCACTGGTGCATTACCAGTTTAAGGCACCCATCTAAACTAGCTTTGGATATTGATTAATATTGTTCGCATTGCTGGTATGTTCAGAGAACAAATTGAGTTTCATAGCTTGATTTGGAGCATTATATTAACCATTGTTAATTAGGCTGGAGTGCCACTGGGATCACATAGAATGGCTGCTTGTGAGATGCTTGAGCAATGGCATGGCAAGGTACTTGGTATGTCATCATCTTTGCCATTCATTGGCAGTTCATACGACAGTGAAGGGCGTGAGTATTATACCTTGAACAGAGTAATGAATGATAAGCCTCAACTATTAGGGAAGTTAGAGGTTGTTGCAGGTTCTGTTGATTTTTTATAAGTGTTTAATATACTTTTATATTAATTAGTCTCATAAGTGACCTAATATGCATAACCCTCACTACTGTCTGCCCCCCCCCCCTCCAATATTGCAAAATGTACCTTAATGATTCGAATCATACTTTGCATTTCCTTTTTTGTTTTTTCATGTTAGCTGAGATGGCATGGGCAACTGAAGCCCTAATTGAGGCCATCTCATTGACACTCTATATATATATAATATATGTATATATATACACCAAAACTTGAGTTAGATACCCATCTTATCGTTCAACCACTGTAATGGATGATCAGTTGGGTTGACTGTGGAACAGCTTTTGCAACCAGAATGGGAACCTATGCACTGGATTTTGAGCGGCACATTATTGCATCACATTCAGGATTACTAATTGTTACTCCACTATGTAAGTATTGTAGAAGAAAATCTTTAAAGACTTTATTCAAAATTGGCTGTGTGATGCATGCCTCAGATTGGTTTATACCACACCACTTTATTTTTGCAGTAAAAGTTCAATGTAGATTTGCATAGCTGTAAGCTTTGTATATTAAGTTATTTTGTTTTCTGTGGTAATGTGCTATATATAGAACAAAATAAAAGTGATGGAGTGTGACTTGGAGTATTAGATTTCATTCTTTGATATTAAGGTGGTAGTGGTGAGGTTTATGAAGAATAAGGTAAATGTGTGGTGGATTTACATAATAGAAGGTGAACACTTGTAAAGAACTGAGAGCCTTTGAATAAAACATCATCTATAGTTCCTTAAGCAGTCAGTGTACTGACTGGCGCATTCAGGCGAAAAAGATTTTGAGCGATTGGGGCTTGAACATGCAGAAAATTGCCTTCTTCAACATGCAGGGGTTATGGAGGTAACCCTTCCCCATATATATGTTATATTTAGGTAGATAGATAGATATAAGAACAATGAAATGGCTTTGATTAGGGCATTTAGTTGCCCATCCTGTCTCAGGTAACATGAAAAGAATTATTTTGTTTCTGCATTTTTATATGTGGGTTTGAAAAGAATGATCATATTTTCTGATCTGTAACACATCCTAAGAAAATCAGTATAATTTTTTTCAAACTTCAGAAGACAAATTTGCAGGAATCTTATAAATGTAATAACTTTGAATATGGAGGGCAAGTCAGTGAATCCACAGTTACAGTGGTTAAAAGAGAGTAAATGATTACTTTATTTCTGTATCACAAAGGGTGTGTTGTGGCTTTGTTTCTCAGACATAAAATGTGAGGAGCAGCAGCTTAAAATGAAGTAGAATGCAAAAAGGCTTAGGCACAACCATAGTGCTGAAGGAAGTCCAGCCTTAAAGGGGTTTACTGTACCAAGATGTTGCTTACTTTGCAGTTTACCTCTTTGTTGCATACAGTTGTTATATAGCTGCAACAATTGCGTCTTAACACTGAGGTACATTGGATGGATATCCAGAAGAACACATTCAGACATGTCTCATCTTACTTATATCATTTGTAGATAAATGTTCTATTTATTTGGTATATATTTTTACTTTTCTTTCGTTTTCTTCACAGATGGTAAATTTTAATTCTATATATTATTCTTGTTTGTGTAGGTTTGTCATTTTGCAGCTTATGTTCTGTTATAATGTATGTCATTTTTTCCAGGAGTCAAGGAACAAAAACTTGAAATTGAACTAGAATGCGTGAAGGATCAGGCACTGCCATGGTGTTGAAGGAGGTTCTGCCTCGCAAGGGTTTACTCTACCAAGAGGACTCTGCTTACTTAGCACTGTGCCGGCCTAAACTTATGCCACTCAAGTCAGTTACATTAGAAAAATTGGAAGCCATGCAAAAGAATGCTCAAGAGAAACTTCGCCAGCAGCAAGAACAACAACAGGAACAACCTGTGGTGGCGTCAGGCCCTGGTGCCAAACCTCACTTCCTTTGATGGCTTACTGAGTGAAACTATAATTTCTAGAACTTTTTTTGAATATGCATGGGTTGTTTGTTCCCAGCACTCTCTGAAGCTCTTCCTTAGTAAAAAGACTAATATCTAAGTACTTAGCTGTCTACAACACAGCTGCAATTTATCAGGAATATTACTTTCTATCTTCATTAGCTTGTCTAAAGATTTTTTCGCTTTTCTCATTAAAGAAAAAAAAGATTTGCTGAGAAATGTATAACATAGTTGTTTATGCACCTCTAACAGAATGTCTGAGTACAGTTATTTATTGCACTCACTGGTGTGGAACTAACTATATTGCTGAAAGACCAACCGTGTAGACACATATTCAAGAAAATGCGTTGACTGAATAAACTTATAAAATGTAAGTGATAAACCTCATTTGGAAAGACTGTCATGTTGGAAATCTTGTATGTTGTGGCATATGTGATGAATTTTTTAGCTTTCCTCAGTTTGCAGTAAATTGCTTGTGCAGTTGATTTTTACATGAAATACTGTACAGTACTAGTCACAGGAATAATAAGCCATTTAAGGTTGTGAATATGAAAGTGACATTTAGTGACAGCACTTTAGAAGAGACTTTTGGATAAAGAAGATTGCAAGATGGGAGTGGGACCATTGGTTGTGGAGGTTCTGTTAACCTTCATGGTGGCAGCTTTGGTGCTTTCCCAATATGGCAACTGGTATCGTCATCACCTGGTGGTCACAGTGTCTGTTCTGGTGGCTTGGTACTTCTCCATGCTCATTGTATTCATCCTGCCACTTGATGTCTCAAATGTGAGTAACAAGAAGTTGTAGTTGCATCCATATCAGAAGACAGCATCAGAAACCTAACTCCTAGGCAAAGTTAGAAATATCTCTCTGCTCACTGATTAGTATTCACCTTTTTTCTTATCTTTTTGGTGTCCTTACTTCTGGTTCTATTATCATTGTGTCTTGACCTTACATGTCCTTTCACATGATATATATATATATATATATATATATATATATATATATAGATAGATATATAGATATATTATCCCTGGGGATAGGGGAGAAAGAATACTTCCCACGTATTCCCTGCGTGTCGTAAAAGGCGACTAAAAGG
>JAYMFT010230231.1:0-24978 GCA_038088735.1 Panulirus argus
CACACACACACACACACACACACACACACACACACACACACACACACACACACACACACACACACACATTTATACACGGGAACAAGGAGGTTAGGTAATAAAGTGAGGTGCAGGTGTATTATCTCTGGCAGTACGCTATTAGATTTGTAGTCTTGCCTGGCATCGGAAGATAATCCGCCACACCAAAAAGCATTTTGTAGTACTAGACAACTGAGGAACCCTTGTTCGTTTCTGCCCCTTGAGTAAATGGTTTCCAAATGAAATGCTGCAAACAGGAACCTTGTACGATAAACGCACCTAGTATCTACAATGCTGCGGTTGGTACTAATATGTCAGCAAGGTAAGGAGATGGAAATGAATAACAAAGAAATATCTGGTTTGAGAGCTTAATTCCAATGGCGCCCAGAAGATTATGTAGCTATCCATTAAGTAAGGGAAGATCAGTCTTTTTTCCCAGGTCAGGATATTCTGCTTCAGTTTCTGAACATCTGAGTGACACTGAGGCAGTAGTTTTTCTAGGGTTATTTGTCTTATTCCTTTCACAGTACATTGGTAATGTGTAGTACTGTGGGCGAGTAAGTGCACTAAAACGCAAGCAAATCCCGGGTGTCTGCTTTACCCCAGTGACACTGTTGTGAATTACGCACCATAGATTTGCGAAGGTACCCTGAACTTGTACGTTCCTTTCCCTTGTACAGAGAGATTAGGCCCTGGCTTCATCAGATGACTGACTGGATTTTGGTACAAGCTTCTACGCCTGGAGTCTTCCATCTAAGTCTTAACCCTTTAAGAATGAGGATGCGATCCTTACGCACGCTTTTAAAACCCTTGCTTTTGATGGTGTGACCGTAAGGGTCAGGTGGTCATTACATCACATTCAAGTGTCATACCGTCGTGCTGAATGGGGTTAGACCCAGCACGAGGATGTCTGTGGGCTGCAGAACTCCAGGCAACATTAGCAAGCTCGGACATTTTATATGCATTTAACTGCAAGCATTCTGTGGCCGTCTCATGGCAGTGTCGTGGTGTTGGTGTGTCGTCTGAGTATCTTCTTCCAACATTAGCTTCCAGTGAGCGATTACTTTGAAATCCTAGAGCAATGACGCTATCACCATCTTCGCTCCATCATAATCCTCGTTCTACCTTTGCCTTCGCTCCATCATTACCCTCGCGCCACCATCACACTCTCTACAGTCATCCTCTCTCCAGTCATCACCCTCAGTCCATTCCACCCTCGCTCCATCACCGCTCTTGCTCCTACACCACCGCCGCTCCAACACAACCTTCGCTCCTTCACCACTCTATATCGATCACCACCCTCGCTCCAACACCATCCTCGCTCCATCACCACCCTCGCTCCATCACCCTGCAGCCGTATCATGCTGCCGTAGGCATAGCTCTTTAATTTGAAGTAAGAGATTGTATGACATGGCCGCAGAGACAGATGGCTCACCGGTCCTCCTTGTGGTCGGTTCCATCCCTCGGTTATTAGTTTCCTGCTGGTCGTTTCCCGACTGTCGTCCGTCTGTCCGGCCATTCGTCCATCCGTGACAAGGATGGTAAGCACGGATTGTTTTTTCCCCACGTTTAAACCATATTTTTCTAGGCACAAAGTATAGGCGTTATGCAATGTGTTTTGCCCATTTGTAACAGATTAACGAAGAGTTGCTACATTTCATTCGTCTTTTCCATTCGTCATTTTATTAGAACTGCGAAAAAAAAAATTGTGAAGTTCCCCAAGAAGGTAATGTTCCTCGTTCATTTCTTCCTCATGTATCATTGCCGCTGGACATTAGACGGTGCAAGAGCTATTCGTTCTCATTCTCCTCTCTTCCTCCTCTTTTCCTCTCACACTGCTGCTGCTGCTGCCGCCACTTTTCACTCTGTAACTTAAACACATTCAGCTGCTTCTCTCATGAACGTATGGTGAACATAACGAGATTTTGATGAAAAAGGTTTATTTTTTACTGAACATGATGCGTATCCAGTTGATTTTCTGCGTTTGTAGCAGATACGAAGTACCTGAGATTAACAAAAGTCCTTGTAATAAGCATTTACAGTAAGTATAAAAGTATAATGGCCCGGATAAGGAATGTGGAGCAGCTGCATCAAAACTTGTATACGCTTTCGGTGAACATGATGCAATTATGGTGTACTTGGATTCTGTCTAATGAGCATAATGCTCGTATAATGAACGTCGTACAGTATGCATGGAGCATTTAAAGCGAACATTATCATGTGGACAGCCAGTGTTGGAGTGCTTCAGGCGAACATGTCGCAATTCCAGTTACAAGGATCTTGTATAGTGAACATCACGCACTTGTAGTATATGCAGTGACTGAAAGCAGAGGTAAAACACTTATTCCCCGTCACTTGGTAGTGAAGGTATATGTCATTTTGCCTTTGGTCCTGTGTTTTTCAGCTTATTATTAATATTTACCCCTTGGAGGGGGACTTTAGGACTGACCTGATCTAGGGGACGAGGGATCTCTGTTGGCAATAGGTGACGGCGGCGAGAGTGGTGCTGGAGCTTCTTCCCGAACTGGCGTATGTTTGTTGGCTGGGTTGGCTGCTGCATTACGTGTTCCCGGGTTAAACGTGTAATAAATAGATAAAGATCAGTCACCACCTCAAATCTTTATTCATGGTCCATACGTCACAATTACATAGCAAGGCACGGAGCACCAAATGAATATACATATCTTTATCTCTCAGGTTAATTCTCGCCAGCATCGGATACTCTCCCTGAGTGAAGTTTTACGTGATCATCACCTACAAGTCCCTTTTACCTAATGACATCAGTAGTGTCACCTTCCATTCTTGTGGTCTGCGTAGGGCAGGTGAGGTGAACCTCTCCAAGAACTTCGATGTTCTCACCAGAAGCACAGTAGACAGACTGAACGGTATCACCCCGTTTATTACAAATGTTGGTGCTTTCGTGTTAATCCACTCAACAGGTAGTTTCAAATTCCTTTCTTGTTTTTCAGGACGTGAGACCCTACGAGAGCCTTTTATAGAAAACATGTATTGGTGGATCATCCTAGTTCAGGTCAAAATCCGTAAAGTTTCGTAAGGATGGGACGTCCGCACTGCAATAGTCTGCTATGTGACCCTGTATTAGCAAGTGTTGAAGCAGCAATAGAAGCATATTCCATCTCAGTGGTAACCGTAAATTTCAGACTGTCCATTCAGCTGTTCCGTATTATTATTACCATCAGTTTCACAGAAATTTTGAACATATCGATTTGCTGGGTGTACATAAATAGATTTCTCAGGGACTTGAACTTGCTACTGTTACAAATCCATGCTATCAATATACCATGAACAAATTTGCTAGACACACAGTACAACTGATATGTGTTTCTGCTCACCAACTGTGAGATATGTCCCTCATCCCAGGAACCTCGATTTTTTTTTTTTTTTTTTTTATGTATACACAGTTCTGTTTTGCCCCAGATTTAACTTTTGAGGAGAGGGATTTGCTCTCCACACTTGATATCAACCAGTTCGTGTCAGAGCTCAGCATGGACGCTTGACAGTGAGATCCAGTTTGTTGTTTCCTCTGTTGTGAAGCTAAGGTTTTCATGAAGCAAAATAGGATTTCATGCCAGTGGCAGACGAGCAAGGGACTCGCTTTGCTCACTGAGCGAAGTAATTCCCCAGCGTTCCTCACGGAGATCTCACAAGCCATACACTTTCCAGGGAGGGGTGAGAAAGCCCTTTTTCACATAAAGTGATACCCATACATCAGCTAGCACATAAGTCACCTCTAATGGCATCACCATATTCGGCAAATCCCTCGATAATGCCACGACCCCGGCCGCCGCCTTACCTCCGTGAGAGGGACGGAGCAACCTCATCGATTGGCGGGTCACCAGACAGCGTTTGCACACGAGAGGAAGTCAGCCGTCCAGTTAAGAGGTCTGCCATGTACTCAGCCTAGAGAACCCTTCACCTCGACCGTGTCTTAAGAAACCGTCTCCGGCCGTTCAGGTTCAGGTGTCACACTGTCAACTCATGGGGCGAGTTGCTTTAGAACGAGGCAGAATAACGGACATTTGGAATAGAATTACCGTCGTACGTCCTTCTACGTTAATTCTCCTGGTGACTCGCATTCATCAGCTAAAGTTCCTTTTCTGCACTACAGTGTCTCGCCAAAGGCATCAACGTCCACTCGACTCCTGACGACGGCTTGCCTCCAAGGCACACCTGCGCTGCTTAAAGTCTTTGTGGATGAGACAAGACGTGGATCTGCAGGGTACTCCGCATCAGGGCGTGAAACAGATCTCATCGTGCCACTGCTGCATATGCTGCCAGATGTACACCTCACCTTTAATCCTCTCAAGGTGTGGAATCCCAGAACCACATGCTGGGATTTTCCTGGACACGCAGAGACCAGACGAACAGCAGCAGCTAGATTGTGATTGGTTTTGTAACTTTCGCTATTTCTAAAGACACGTACTTGGTACTATTGAAAGGATATAGCGTCGGGTATGTGGAGACGAAATACTCAGTCATGAAGGCTTTGAAGAACAGGTGGTTTTCAAGGTTACAGGAAACAAGATAATGGTAGCTGTAGCAATGTAGAAACTTTCCTTGAAATAAGTATAGACATATTAGAAGAAAGATTGAGGTGCTAAAAGTTGTTTGGGATAAGATGGAAAGGGTAGGAAATAGAACAATAGGGTGATTTTGCTTTTAGGGACAATAATTAGCATTTAATGAATGGACTGTGGGCAGAGAATTAGCTGGGGTAGATCTAGGTTTATAGAAAAGTCACAGGAGTATTGCTTGCACAGATGTATTCTGGAACCAAGCAGAGAAAGGCATGGGGATCACCCAGGTGTGTAGGCAATTACACAGAGAGCCATTGGAGGGTCTGGATGTTGTATGTGAAACATCAGTGGATAAGAATGAACCTGTAATGGTGAGGCTCGATTTCACTGTTAAGGAGTTTGCTATTTGGGTTAGCAGCCTAGATGAAGCCTAAGTGAAACTATCAGGACGTGTTGTTGTGAGAAAAGAGGTAAATTACAAAATGGTATGAATTGGGAAAGGGTTCTGAATGAAGAAAATGGGAACTGTGGGTATGTAGTGTCTTGCAGGTTATATTAATACTGTGAGAATGAGAGGTAAAACGAAAATGCTAATAAGTAATGGCTTCATTAAAAAAAAAAGGAATGAAGAGGTGAGAAGGGAAAGATGATACAGGGAGGTATACAACAGATACCCAAGTACACCGGGTTTTAAATTGGTACAGATCAACTCGAGAGGTTTATGCAAAGATCAGGGGGGAGGAGGAGACGAGAGTAGAGTTAAGGGAACTGCTTGTACGTGATAGGAGGGGTAATCTAAAAAATTTTCATGATATTATCATGGCCAAGTAGAATGCAAGGAAAGAACCGCTGCTGAGAATATGGGAGCTATCGCAGAAAAATATTGACGAAGAGGAGGAAATATGTGAAGTAGTGAACGATATATTTCGGTTAGTGTTTACAAACGTCGATACAACCCCACAGAGGTAGATGGAAATCCGAACTGACGAAGGCTGGATAATTTTTTGTTGTTGATAGTATGTTGTTGAAATGATTGGGTAAGATTGAATTCTCGGGGCCAAATAGGAAATCCCCGTGGATACTGCTATTGTGTGTGACACAGTTTGCTTAACCTTTATGTTCAGAGGCAACGGCGGTTGTCCAGAGGGATTACAGATGTTCTGACGTTGCTCTAGTTATACAAGAATGGAGATGATCCTCTGAAGTACATAGTGGCAACATTTTGCCATAATGCGTAAGATGTTAGAAAAAGATAGTTCTGAGAAATGTACTAGAACGCCTTTGTGACAGTAAATTTTTGTAGGTTGAGCTGTTTGGTTTTAGAAATAGAAGTTCATGTGTTATTGATCTGATAGATATCTGAGACATCATATTGATGGAGAGAAAAAAGAGAAACTGTTATATCGTATTCATTTGGATTTTGTTTCCGCGTAAGATGTAGCGGTGCCTAAAAGGTTATTCGCAAAATTCAGAAAGCAGGCTAAACTTACTGGAGAAGGAAAGATGGGTTGGGAGACACTGAGTGGGAAGTGACGAGAACACACACATACATTCTCCGTGGAAGGAGGAGGTCGGTCGTGGAGTACCACAAGGCTAGACTTTCGGACCTGCACTGCACATCGTTTATGTTAGTGACCCTCCAGAGGGAATAAGGTCATACTTGAGTACGTTTGCAGATGACACATATTTACTGACAGACATTGGTGATGGGAAGGACTGTGGAACATTGCAAGGGGGGGGGTGCTATATGCCGTAGCAGCTTGATAGTGCAGGTGGATGATGGAGTTTAACCGACGTAAGAGTCATGCGCTGGGAAAGGGGAAGGAAAAAGGAAGGACCTCGGTGGAACTATAGATTAGCTGCAAATGAGTTTTAAGGAATCGGATTCTGAGAAAGATCTTGAGATATGACTAAAAGAATCACTTTATTGTTTAATAAACACATTAGGTAGAATGCTAGTGCAGTTCATGTACTACTGTCAAACAATAAGAACAGGACACTAGTTGACACTAGTTCATGTCAGGGGATGATACGTTTAAGATGCTCTGTTTCACGCATCTGGGAGCCACCTATGTATCATTGTGGAACGGCTCTCTAAAGAAGCTTGTAGGTAGGTTGGAAAGAATGCAAAAATGTGCCTCTAAAATGGCGTCCCAGAGGTTCCGTATTGAGGGGGGGGGGTCATGGAACTGCAGACTAAAGACGCATGTGAATGAAAGGTCAATGAAGGAAGAATGGAGGGGACGAGGGATGGGCATAGATCATTAATGGATTGAACACTTGAAGTGCCGTATGTCTGGATATCATTCTCGGTCTTGGGTAGATCCCAGCAGATTCATAGCTGCATTAGTGAGTGATCTCAGGGTTAAACTCGAGGAATATAAACGTTTTTAAAGATGCTTTCACTTTATTTGACTAGCTGTCCTAAAGTAAATGCAGTTTATTTGAAGATTTCATGAAAATTTTGTCAAAACGTGAGATTTTATATTAGTGTTATAAAGTGGTTTACTTTGAGTCAAAGCAAATGAATCGTGGATTAAGACAGCCGGTGTCAGAAGATAAAAGAATCGAATGTTGAGTCACGCATCTTTAGTCCAAGGCCACCATTTTGATCGGTTTAATTTACGTTAACCACAGTTTGTGGCAAGTTTACCGTCTGCGTCGTTTCATGATATATATATATATATATATATATATATATATATATATATATATATCATGTGTAGTGACGCTGTGTATACATGTCCGTGTGAAACATTCGAACCAAAGAAAAAAGTCGTATTTCTATCCTTTTGAAATTTTTGCAATTTGCTATTTTTCCATTTTGTTTCCATTATTTTAGTGCGGACAAGACTTCTGGCGTACACAACAACAACAACTTTTTATTCCAATTGATCTTTTTCTTTTTTGCCAATCCGCTCTTCACTTTATTCTTATCCTCCTTGTGGATTAGTGAGAATAGGCCCCATCTGTTTGTAAATGTTGCAGAATTTGCTTTGGGGAGGAGAGGTCACTGATGTAATACTCTTTGTTTCTAGCGAAAGCGAAGCCTCTGGTAACTCTAGAGTACTGTCACCTGACACACACACCTGGTTCCCTTCGCCTTTCCGACCAATGGTTGGTTATTCTGGGAATGTTCCTCTACTTATCATATGAACTGCCTTACAGGTTAGGTTAGGTTGTAGACAGCAGCCATCCAGGGAAGGACTAGTGTCATGACCTAGAAATGCTGAAACTGTGCCCAGAAACCATCTTACGCCCTCCGTGTCAGTAGGTCGTGGAGAGCAGCCGCCCAAGGAAGTACTACCGTACTGCCTTAGGAAGGTTGATATGATTCCGGGAAACATCTTACACCCCCAAGTTAGGACCGGCTTCAGTTTTTCTCATCAAAACTAAGCTACAGGGGGCAAGCTTACAGTCATCTCCCTGTATGCGCTATACATCTGTCCTATCGATTTCTTCTTCATGTACTTCAAATTAACTCGTATCCCCTCTCTTTTTTAGTTATAAACTTCAAGTATTCGCATGGGAGTCCGAGAAACATATGGCCCTCAATCTCTGGCATCATGAGGTGCTAACAAATCTTCAAATTGTTGGCTGCCTCTGCTGCCAGTGAGGAGGAGGGCTAAGCCAGTGGCAGTACCGGCTCCTCCCATTGGCTTGTCTTCCTAACAGACCAAACTCATTTTTCCAATAATTTCATTATCATTCGTGTGTTATCTAGTAACCTTTCTCCTGTTGGACACCATCTGACTAGTACCTCCCCCATTATCTTGATTCTCTCGGAAACCTTTCAAGTGATGTTAAAAGGAAAGCCTTTCTCATCTCCAGCTATAGTCATCACCCACGACTCAGTTTCAAAACAGAGGTCTCAGCATACCTTAGTACCAACATGCCTGTTGTACACCTCGAGGGCCTTGAGTCTCCAGACTTTGATGTCATTTGGATTCAGTTTTTTCCACCCTCGACTCCAGTGTTCTCCTTTTTTGTCGCTGCCTGCTCTCCAAACTCAACAGACTTCATGACTTTCTTCGAGTACCTGAATTCCTCACACGAGACCGTGACAATCTCTCTACCACAAGCTGATGTCCTCTAATCAGGAAATTTGAACGTACACCAAAGGGAATGGTTGAAACTCGCACGTTCTTCGTCTCAGTACTGTAAACCAGAATAATACCCACCCCGCCAATATTCCAGACCGTCAACGACCACTCTACCAACACTCTGGATATGGTGTTCAATTTTAATCCTTTGTAATAAATGTCCATAAACCGCACCTTCTAAACGTAAAGACTGGTACTTAACTAGCGCGCACTGGATCAACAGGAAAATTCCTAATTTGATTTTCTTTGAGACATTTTTTTTTTCCTGTGATAATGCTTCTGTCTTTGATTAACGTGTGACAGAGATTATTATTACTGTTCCTGGAATGGAAGCATATATCCCTTTCCCTCAGAGACTTTTTCTTCCAATATGAGGTTCAATCATACATGGTCGTGTGGCCTTATGGGTAAGGGTCCTGGCATATCGCATCGGGAAAACTCTCCTTTCTACCCGCGTCATTGCAAGTTTGTTACACCTGAGGCAAAGCGCTTATTCTTTTATTCAACGCGTGGGACAACCTCTTCTTCATGCGCTTACAGGACTTTAAATAAAAGTATCTCTTAGATTCTGTCGGACTTGATATCCTCTGCTCTCCTGCTCTGACGATACTATATTTGTGTCTCTTATTGACGAAACAACTTTCTGGTTCTTCTTTCTCTCCAAACTCCATCGTGGAGGACTGTAATCATTCTTCACTACCAGATGCTCCTCTTGATATCTTTTCCAACCAAAGCGTGGCCGTCTTGGATACACATTCTGGTACAGCTCATTCAGAGGAATCGTGGCGGTTTTACCTAATCCAGCTATCATCCTGTCGCTTTGACTTCTGCTGTTTCCCAATTCTTTGAATCTGTCGTCAACTCCCGTTTCCTTAAATATCTTAAATCTCGCAGTCTTCCGTCTGATGATCAGTATGTCTTTCAAGAGGAGAGCTACACAGTTGATATCCTTTCCGGTCTTACTACAGTCTGGTCGTCATCATCACTTAGAAACATTGAAGAATTATACTTAACTCTACCATTTCTAGCTTTTGACAGGAAAAAGGCTTTGAGATTTCATCACCAAGCCCACTTCTTTTGGCCTTTCTGCCTAACCCTCTCACTTGTATCTCACTTCCTCTGTGGCCGATCTATCTACGAAGTTATATATGGATCAACCTGTCCCTCTTTCAGTACGGTGTCCCTCAGTGGTCTGTCTTGCTTCTTAAACTTTGCCTGCCTGTGATCAACGAGCTCCTTTTTCCAGAAGGTGACCAGATAAACTTTTACGCTAGCAATTACGCTAGCAACTGATTAGTGGACCCGTCCACTTATTTCACGTCCTCTCCATCCTCTCTTGTTCGATCCGAGTCTCGTCTCGTCACAACTTCGTCTCTAATCACCTACTTGTAGAGGATTTCCCAGTGGTGCAGACGCAACCTGGTTAAGTTTAATGCCGCTGAAATCTGATTTCTGCCCATCTCACCTCCTAAAGACACACTCTCAGAACTTTCCCATATCTTTTGATTGATCTGTTATTCCTTCTCCGAAAGCAGTAAATATACTAATTGCCATTGTAGCATCTATTTTGGAAACTCTACATGATACAAATAACCAAGTCAGCCTATAGGAAACTGGGAGCTCTCTTCAGATGCCGTAAATTCTTTTATTCTATTGAGCTGCTCCAATTGAGTACTACTGTCACATCTGGGGAAGCTGTAGCTCTACACACTAGTCCAAGTCGAGTCCAAAGCAGTGTCCATTATCACCTTTCCCAGTGTGACACCAAAACTTGTCCCACTTACCATACGCATTCCCTCACTCTCCATCTTTAATATCTATTAATTTGGTTATTGCTCGCATGCGTGCGCTCGTTGCTTATGTGCTCCCACCACTAGCTAGACCATCTGATTACAGTCTGTCCGTTGTCAACTCAAGGTTGGCCGTTGTGATCTCTGTCTTTCTTTCTTCCGTCAAGAATACGACCTACCCCTGTTTTAAATGGAAGGAGTCCCTCTTCCTTCAATATCCTTCAAGATACATGTTTCTCTTCTGTCCTTACTTTTCCAGTCTGTAATCTTATCCATATCTCAGTTAAAGTCTGGTCTCCGTGTGGACTTTCATCCTTCACTGGAGCCTCCAACCAAATATATCACCACCACCGTATCATTAACACCCACCCACTCACTATCACCATCGACCTGCTGATACTGTCACCATCACTGTCATGAACACCACTGCCGTTATCACTACCCAAACACTATCACCACTAACCTCATCATTACTGTTCTGTCGTTGGCATATCAAGTGATGAAAGTTAAATAATCCCATATCCAGTGTAGCAACAGACTTTGTGACACCTGCCTTATCCCACCACTATAGTAGTTCAGTTTGGAGAAGAGCAAAAATGTATTTCCAGAGCGAATAAAAGTTAACCAGTTTTACGTGAAATTAGAAGCCTTTAGCTTGTGACTTAATTATCGGTCGTAATTCAGCCTTCCGCTGCACATGAAACACGGTTCTCTCGGATATAGTATATCGTTAATCGGCATCACAGTATCTTGAAATGTTGCGATTATCGTTTCCCAATACGGACATCTGGAGAAAAGATCCACTGAAACTATTCTGCGCAACTTTATTGACTACGTTCTCAAAGCATTAAGTGACGGAAATTTCGCTCCATCCTTATCTGAAGGCGTCTTAAAGCATAGCAGTAACATTTCAGTTTTAGGTCTGAAGCTTTTGCGTACGTAGGGTAACATTAAGAAACTCCTTTAAGAAATTTATCACTAACATCGTTATGGAGTATCTTTGGATTATAACTAAGCCTTATGCTTTTTTTTTTTTTTCCAGATGCAAGTAAACGATGATGTAAATTCTTTTGTGAAAAAGTCAGATACAATCTTTTTATTTATGACACATTAGTTGGCAGTTAACATACCCATATTTCTCACCATATCCGACACAAACGGACGGTCATGATTTTACAAGACGTTTTACATGATATTCTGTAGAATGTTCTGTTCTTTGCCTGACGCTGAAGGCTTTCACCAGTCACAAACTAGAGAGAATAACGTGAACTAAACATCTGGCGAGTCCCTTATACAGAAAGAACTTCAAGGAAAATAATAAAGAAAAACTTTCAGAATTCTATAAAGATTTGTAATCAACTTCGAGTTCAGTATCTTATTCGCTAGTTTACTAATGACAATACCACGTTATTCCAAGGGTAGTCCTTCATACGTTTTCACCTCGTAAAACTTTCAGAAATAATCACGCATGAACATTTTTCCTTCAAACTCAATTAATATTCGAAGATTAGTGGAAGCATTTTTCACACTTAATCACGTATGAAGACATTTTAACCCTTCCACGTTCGGGAGAATCTGTCATGCACGAGACTTTCCCAAACCTTACACTGTAGGAAAAGACCATCCGAGATATCATGAGACCAGAGATACGGGGATACGAGTTGATCTTCAGAGGAACCTCCCGGTCTCAAAGGTCCGTAACATATTACGTTCCGTTGGTGGGATTTTTTACAAAACAATAATTCGAAAACGTCAGGTTGGTGTTTGCCGTAATGTTTTTCTTTTCTTATCCTTAACTATTACAATGGATTAGAGTCGCTCTCAAGCGTCGCTCTTAAATGTCACCCTTGTCTTTGTGTGTGTTATGAAACGCTGCCATAAACTTACTCTTTAAGTTTACTCTAGATCTTAGTCCTGTCTGCTTAGGACTATTCACGACATAAGATCTATCGTTCTATACGAGAACATGAATTCCTATAAGACAGTGCCATTATTAATCGTAAAAGACTGGAACTCGTGTTTAGGTTCTATAGGTTGTGAATTATACTAGATTATACTAGCAGGCAAGTTGTATAGATCTGTTACGTTCACTAAGGCGACCTGATATATGAGACATACTTTGGAATGCATAAAAACTTCAGGCTTTCTGATCCTTATAGGCCAAAGGATTTGAGGAACAAGCCGTTTACTACACTGTTTTGCCTTTTATTTCCCTAAAATGTCTTCATAGTTAATAGAACATGCTAGTGCTACTCCATTGCTGCCATTTACTACTATTATTGCTACTACTAACTCTCCTATAAAACTTACAGCCCTCACTGACACCACCATCCCATAAACGATAAAGCCGGACCGTCACCACATTATTCGTAAACCTTACAACCAACACCTCCACCAGGACTGACCTCCAGCATTCCGACCACCACCACCATTACCAGCACCACCGCCATTGTCATCAAACCGCCATAACCAGCTTTGTAAGACTAGACACGACGAATAGTTATTAACCTCTGAGGGTTCGTTGCCCTCCCAGTACTACCCTGGCTGCTGTTATAGTAGGCTTTATAGTCGTGAACAGACGGCCGTAATTGGGGGCGTGGACTATAAAGGCCGAGATATGAGCAGGTAGGAGGATGATATATATATATATATACACACACACACACACACACACACAAACCACATATATTTGTGTCTGTCTGTCTGTCCGTTATGTAACTACTCCCAAGTCACTGGGCCAATCTTAACCAAATTTTGTGAGATTATAAACAGTTTGGAACATGGGGCATCGCACCGG
The DNA here is from genome assembly GCA_038088735.1 of Panulirus argus. Classification (NCBI taxonomy): domain Eukaryota; kingdom Metazoa; phylum Arthropoda; class Malacostraca; order Decapoda; family Palinuridae; genus Panulirus; species Panulirus argus. The sequence continues at coordinate 13,247 of JAYMFT010230231.1, forward strand.
GAGTTCCTCCATGTAGGAGTGGTGGGTAACGCAGTTTTTGAAAACCGGGTTGATGACACCGTGATTTTTCAGTACCCATCGTAACGTATAAAACATGACTAGGGGAGACATGAGAGAGACGTACGGAAAACTTAGGGAGTACTTGGAGAAGACCTGAGTAAGAAGTGGGGATAATCTTGGGTGGATCATCTAGTGAAGACTTGGGAAAGACCGTGGGAAGATTTTGCTTAGATTTTGGGAGGACCTGAGAAGACTTGGGGAAAACCTGGGGAAAAATTGGTTAGATCAGTGGAGGACATGGGAGGAACAAGGGGTGTCCTGGAAAGTCCCGGTGAGGGCCAGAGGAAGACTTGGAGACGATCTGCAGGGGACCTGGGGAAGATTTTGGAAGGACTTAGGAAAGACTTCGGGAAGAAATGGGAATAGTCTTAGGAAGACCAGGGGAAGACTTCCGAACAACCTGTTGAAGACGTGGGAAGAGCTCGAGGAAGGTTTCAGGCAAACTTATGGAGGTCTTGTGTAGGTTTCTCCAAACTTTGTCCAGGTCACCCAGGTCTTCCCCAGGATATTCATCAGGTCCACCACACGTCTTTCACAGGTCATCCATTCGTCTTTCTTAGGTTATCAATTCGTCTTTCTCGGGTCTTCCCGAGGCCCTTCCCAGGTCTTCATGAGGCCCTTTTCAGGTCTTCCCAAGTCTCCCCAGGTCTTCCCAAGGTCTAACCCAGGTTTTTCCCTGGTCCTCCTAGGTCTTCTCCGGGTCCTCAGTAGATTCAGCCATGGTTCTCCACAGGTCATCCCCAGGTCTTCCCAAGTCCAACCCAAAATATTCCCCAGGTTTTTAAAGTTTTGCCCAAGTCAACCAAGGTCCTTCCCTTATTTTCCTCAGTTCCTCCTCAGGTCTTCCCCAGGTCCTTCCCAAATTTCTCCCAAGCGCGTTTTAAACACTACGTCGGATGGAGGGGGGTTGTGAAGTAGCCAGTGGCCTAAGAGTAGTTAGTAAAGACACACACACACACACACAAATTTGCCGACCTTGGAAGAAAGAAGAACAAGGGTTGACCTGATCACAACCTTTAAAATCTTAAAACAGATCGATGACGTGGACAGCGAACAGTTCTACCGCGAGATGTAAGGACATAACTTGAAATTAAGCTAGACACCTGTTAAAAAAATAAGATTTAAAGAACTTTCATAGTATAGGAGTGGTAAATGAATGGTACAGAATGGCTGAGGACATGCTTAATGCAAGCAGTATACATGAATTTAAGAAGTCCTATGAACAATAGAGAATGTTCAAGAGATTGGGCCCCACGAGTGTAACACTTCCTCCCCGTTACAGAACAAAAGAGGCGATTACAAATAGGTAATCACACACACTTCCAAGCGCATCCTCATTTGTGTTCCCTCCTCAGTCGTCAACCTTCTGATTTATTCTGACGTACGTGCGTTCCCCTCTGTGTACCGCTGGGTTCTTTTGCCAATCGATCAGGAGCTGGAGGTGAGTGTGAGGGTAGTGTAGCGTGTGGGCGGCGAATGGTCCCCTGGGCTCGGGTGCCACTGTACAGTTAACACACCCCCATTGGCTCTCTCGCGTGTCCTGGTGATGCATTTCCCCCTTCTGTTACTTCTCTCCTTTCCCTTTGTCTTTTCCCGCCCCTATCACTTAACCCCTCTCTCCCTCCCACGTGTCCCCTGCGATTATTTCTCCTGTTTGTCATTTTTTTTTCTCTCTTATTCCACTTCCTTTCCTCTTCATTTGCCTCCTATCCTGCCTGAATCTGTAGGATCTCCTCTTTTCCCCAACGCTTCTCTCTCTTTCCCTTTCTTTTCCCTCTTCTAACAATCTTCTGTCTCTCTTTTTCTTGTCTCCATCGATGTCTGCTTTCCCTTTACCCTCTCCTCCTCCTGCTGCTGCTGCTCATCCCCATCATCATCTCTCTCTTGTTGTTTCTGCTTTAACGTAATCGTCGGAGGACCTGTGACTCATATGGCGATGACAAGGGTGTTATGGTGCCTTTATGTGGCACGCCCGCATGGCATCACCCTCTCTGGTATTCTTCCGGCAGTGGGTGTGTGTGTGTGTGTTTGTGATTAATATTTGTTTGTTCCAGGGAGAGTGTTCTTCACTCGTGTTTTCCCTTTATCTGTACCACGTGTATACTCCTCTGTGTGCGTGTGTGTGCGTCACTATCTAGAAAAATGTGTTCATCTACCGCTGGTAACTGTAATTAACGCATCATCACAGTGATTACGTGAACACACCAGTGAAAAAGGGGGACAATAATGGTAAGCTCTTAGAACAGCCAGTTCACTACTACACATTCCTTTGTTGGTGGGTGAGGAGTATCTATTGTCCTTTTCCCGAGGTAATCCACGACTGAACTTGTTTTGATAGATGAGTGGCATGGCTACTGTGCGACTTCATAGGAGGGGCCTTATTGTTTGATATATATGTTTGGACGGGAGAGAAAGAGAGAGAGAGAGAGAGGGAGAGAGAGTTGCCCAGTTTAACGATGTCAACAGTGAACAGTTCTTTGAAAGATGCAAAAAAAAAAAAAAATTGAATAACCAGAAACAAAAACAAGGAAATAAGCAAGAAACTTGTTGGAAAGCACGTAAAGCCTCACTTTTGCATATCGGTGGTTACACATACATAGAGACGGGCAGTGGACGCACGTCAGACGCTTAGTCTTCGCTCTAATTGCTTTGTTGGACGGAGGGTGGCTCTACTCGTAGTACAAGCGAAGTGTATAGTCTTTGGCAGAGTCTGTCCAATGGGGATCGCAGACAAAAAGATGAAGAGGCGAGTCCAGTGAGGGAAGATTTCTACGAGAAAGGTGTTTCCACACGGTTCTTGGCTCCGAATGTTGTGTGAGATATTGTGTCTTTCCATGTGAGTAAGTGATGCTGCAATGTTTACAGAAAAATTCAAAATTTCGAAAAGCTACATATCAGAAGCAGATGTTGTAATATGAATGCAAAAGATGGCAAAGATTTGAAATAAGGAAAGTCCGGCACTTTGGGAGAGCACAGTGATCATCCCTGCGTGGCGTCTTTACCGACCCTCTTAGGGACGAATAGTGCTGTGTTGACCAGGATGCTTCTAGCCGTGCTAACCGTTTAGCGAAGGTTATCTTTGCTGGGATGGAGCCCCAAGTCTATTCTCCTACCGGATCTTTCTTCCCCAAATCATGGTTTGATTGTTCCTGCTCCGATGCCCTTCGCATCAGGGACAGAGCATATCGGGGGCCATCAAACTAAACTCTCCTTGAAACCTTGAAACCCATTTCACTTTCATTTCAACTCTGTCACGTTAAAGCAGTTCTTTGTAAAGTCAAGCACACCTTCATAAAAAGAAAATGTACTGATCCTACTTCTACAGACAGGTCTTTCCGGTCTTTAACCAAAAGCATATTCAAAAACTAATGTAAGTCTGATCACAAGAAGTAAGACAGAACAATCTATGAATATCTTAGTTAATTATTAACAATAATAATGATTAGAAGAATGAAAAAAGGAAAAGCAATATGATAATAGATATTTGCTAATGGGAGGAATGTAATCTGGTCCTGCGGTAGAATTAAGTAATGTGAAAATAGTTATGATAACAGATATTTGCTGGAGTTGGAAATTCGAAGTGGCGCAGCATCCTAGACACTGCTTGAGAATTGTCCACATCACCTATAAGGTCAGTAAATGAAAAATGAAATAAAGTCTTAAAAACAATGATCTTGATTGCAACAAGAAATAGTAAGGTTGTGCAAGATCCGCAACATGGCTGATGAAGCCAGTGGAGCGAGCACGGCGAGCGTGGTCAGCCAGGCCCAAAACGAGAGGTATGGGATATCTCTCCAAGGGATTTAAGAAGGGGACATGAAAAGTGGAAAACCAGGTAAGGCGGATTACCCACCATGGTTCTTTGATTTCAGGGAGGGACAGTCTACAGCGAGGCAAACCGTGAAGTGGGAGACTATTCGATTTTTTTTTTTTTTATATAATGACTGACATGAAACAAATAAAATAATACCCCAGTTAAATGCCATTTCGGATGAAAGGTGAAATAGGTGTAAGTAAAAAAGATTCATCAGTTACCAGGAAAAAACAGCAAACAGAAAGAATCGTTCATTTTCTATATATATGAGGAAAGGATGAGATATCACGGTCTGTCTTCGTGTGGCCGATCTCCACTCACAAATTATGGGAAGCATCAACAGGTCGCTTGCAACTGAGCCAGGTTTTAAGGGGATGAGATGAACGGAGACATGAAGGAATGAGTTGAGATAATCAATGTCTATATCTATAAGGAATATAGTGGTCGAACAAAGTTACAAACAAACGTCACAGAACGTAAGGGGGGGGGTTGAGAACTGCTTGATAATAAGAGGAGAAAGGTAAACGACGTAAGTAAATATGATAAATTAAAGCAAGGAAATATCCCCGAACATGAAGGTGGATTTGGTAGACAAAGGAGAGACGGGAGGATATAGAAACTCGGGAGTACAAATAGAAAAGAGACAAGAGAAAGTATTGAGAAGATATCAAAGCAATTGTTGAGAATAAACAGAATCTGTAACATTTATGTATATAAGGGGAATTAAGACATTCGAAAGGAATGTTTTGAGTTAAGGGGAGGAACTGATAGACAGTGTGAGCTCCACATACGTGAATGACAACAAACTATATGGAAATGCTCTCTGCATATCTAAAGTTAGTTTAGTCAGAATAATGAGACACGAACTATATAGAACTAGGACAGTTATGGCTTTTAGCTTACAACAAGACCATATTGAATCTAGAAAGGACAGGACTCAAGAGGAAGAGAATTCATTGACATAATGAAGATTTAGGCATGAAGATGACATGTCATAAGAAGGACTTTGAAGATGGGTATATGCTTTAGAGATAGGACGCCCATTAGAAATGACATGTGCAGTGGGATGAAACACTGAAGAAGACTTGGGCGGGCGTACAAGCTGGCTGACATTCAAGAAAGTGTACATTAAAAAAGGTTAAAACAAAAGAGGAGTGGGCGAAATTGAGAGAAGGTGCAGCGGACTAAAGAACTCTGTGATACACCAAGCACAAGAGGCAGATCCTCATTAAATGTGAGTAATGCAGGAGGAATCAGCGAATGAAGGTCCGCACTAAATATCATGAATACAAATGAATCTGTGGGGGAATGGAGAGGAACTTGAATGTAAAGATCGATTGGAAGTGAGTAATTTAGACATCACAGGAATATTGAGACTAGACTCAGCAAAGCTGATCCATTACACTTTCTTTTTTTTTAGGAGCAATTTACGGTAACCTGAAGCAAAAGAAGACAGAGGAGAGAGAGCTGTTAAGCGAAACCATAAACATCCAAGAGGTAAAGATAGAAGTAAACGTTTCACTCAGTGCACTGCATTGATAAAATCTATATCATCCATTCTGGTTTACAATCACCCACAAAGAACGAAAGAACCCTTTAACAGAATTATCAAAGTGACAATAGGGATGGTAAAAGAAGCTGCGGGGGGTAGCTATGTAAAGTGGTGGTAAAGCTCTTATTCTAGTGTATGTGAGCCATAGGGAGAGTGAGACTAGGATTTCTTACTTAGATAGGGATGAACAATAAGGTACAGTGAGAGAAAGACGGGGGAAAAAAATGAAGGAATATTTCAAATAGTCTTAAATGTTTTCCTTAGAGTCTTATGATACCCTCTCCCTTTGTTATAGCCCTTAGGTCCCTATCGTCTGTATTTTCTCTATATTTTCAACGTTTTGGCTGCATTTTTACTCTAAACTGTTGATAGTAATACTGATAATGATAATGATAATAGTAATGATAAGATAATAATGATAATAATCATAATAATAACACAATTGATAATATCATTAATAATAAAGATTATTATTATTATTATTATTATTATTATTATTATTATTATTATTATTATTATTATTATTATCATTAGTATTGATAGGTAGAGAATGGGTATATGCAAATGAGACCATTGTTGGTTCGTTCCTGGCGCCATATCGCTGAGGCTGCGATTGCAGTCGACTATAATAAGATACTTCAGCTACTACTACTGCTATCCTACAGTTTTTACTATACTGCTGCTACTGAAATGTTACCACTATACTACTAATACTAATATACTGCTACTAATAATGATAGTTTTTGCTTTTAGATTCTAAAACTGTCCCTAAATAACATAAGATCTTGCAAACAAAATGCTTCACATGGTGCTTTGATCAGCCGAGGTGACGTGGTGTGTGTCGGTGCAAAAGGGCATGAGAGTGATGGGCTTTCTTGGCCCGGCCACTCGCATGTATACTGCTCTCCTCCCCGGTCGGTACCTCCGCAACAATACTGATCATAACAAAGGCATTAGAAATACAAGACACTAGCAACCCCCGTTATTCCTCTCTCCACCCATCTCCTCTCCACTTTTCCCCATCCTCCTGCACAACCTACTTCTGTCATTTAAAGTGTCCGTAGGTTTTAACATGACATTTTCCACATTACTTTACTTGGATTACTTACAGCGAAGTCGTTGCCACATTTTGACAGCTTTCCTTTACACTCCGCTATGAGAATCCAACCCTGAATGTCATCTGATTACTTCTGCTATTGATTCAGCCGTTGTATTGATTTCAGCCTGGTGACCCACTCCGGCAGGGTGACTCATGTAGAGCCTGGGGATGCTTCTGGGCAGTCTCGGCCTCACGTGCGCCCAGTAATACCACACCTCTCACCACCACTCATACACCATCCCGTTGAGTTTTGACCCCACTCACCTGACGAACCTCCTGCAACTTTCTTCTCCTACCACCTACCTCCCTCCCCAACGCTTGTATGGCGTTTCATCCATCGTCCATTCGCTTCACTTGCCTCTACAGAGTCAGTGCCCACCCTCTTTCGTCGTCGGCTGTTTCAAGCCCTCCATTATCTTCGTATTTTATCCCACACCCTCAGCTAACCCTACCACTACAACAACGTCGTATCAGATCCTTGGTCCCCTTACCTCTTCCCTAAGCTCTCACGTCTTACCAATGGAAATGTTACACTACTGCTTCCCTTCCACAATCGCATGCTTCCGTCGTAATATTCTGTGTATATTTCTCGACGCTTCATTCCCTCAGTCCTTCCCATTATCATTTTAAGTGCATCGATTCACCCGTTCCTGGTGTGAACTTTCCGTACTTGGAGGTCTCCACTCCTCTTTTTTAACTGATTGCACGCAAAGGGCATTCTAATGCTGGACTTCATTACAATCCGTATTCAAAGGTATCTTAATCTCATAAACCCTAGGTTCACACACCACACACACAGACGTATACACGCATACATCCCATCATCCTGTCTCGTACCACACGAAACCATTGATTTATGTGAGCTTTGCTTGTGGAGCACTCATGATGCTGCACAAGCTGCTACTAAAGACAGGTAATCGGATCTCTTAACGTGAGGCTCTATAATGATTGTGGTATTTAACCGCAGTCTCCAGCAAGATACTCGTTGTCTGATGATAACCTTTTCTCATTAGCAGTGATTTTGCGTTGGTTAATTGCCTCTCGTGTTCTTCAAATAGAATTTTCCTTCTTATATCATCTTTACGGAGTTTTTACACGTATTTGTTGTAGACAGACTGAAGCTTTTACGAGGAAAAAAGAAGACTATCACATCGACCTAGTGTTTTGGTCAGGTTATTCCTTGGGTGACGTGCTTTGAAACAGGTGCCCCAGGGTGGAGTTGAAACCACTTATCCCAGGCCACTGAGCCTAAACATACGTATATGTACCCTGTATATGTTTTTCTTCGTATGTTTTCTATTAAGAATTTGAAAATATTAACATTCTCAGATCTAAGCTTCTCCCCGTGGCTGTTTTAGTCAAGCCTTATTACTAGATCGTGTGTATATATATATATATATATATATATATTTTTGTGCTCGATCGCCGTTTTCCGCATTAGCGAGGTAGTGCCAGAAACAGACGAAGAAAGATCATATTCACTCACATCCATTCTCTCGCTGTCACGTATCATGCAGCGACACCACAGCTTCGTATCCACAACCAGGCCCCAACAGATCTCTCCAATGGTTTACCTTGGACACTAGGAAGGACGACGTTAACGAGCAAATGCCTTATACCACCCTTCAGATACACTTTATCAAGATGCAAGGTGAGTTTAGGAATGTGTCGGTTACAGAGCGTGGAAATTTAAGAAGCGGATCTCCGTGCCATAAGAATAGACACAAAACCTCCAGATTTGTGTTCATAGTAACATATGACCTATCTAGAATACCAGTCTTAAAGATCACCTCAAGTCCACGAACGTACAAACATTGAATGGTTGTTAGCATACATGAAGACGGTGTTCATTAGGCATACTGAATGTTCTTCAGACGGTGTTCATTAGGCATACTGAATGTTCTTCAGACAGTGAGTTTTCAACAGACGTGCTCACTGGTAACCTCTGACATCGGAAGAAGGCTAATAAGGGGTCGTCGCAGATTTGTTATCGGTACTATGTGGAACATATGGAAAGATATCTCGTGCGTAAAATTTCATGGACATTCCTCGAATTATGGCCAAGTAATGGCCAACTCCCCTACCCGAGCTGTTTCCCTTTACCGTTAACCCTATCTGAACGGTCAAAAGTGGTAAAAACGCTATTCGGATTTACGCATAATGTGTGACGTGTAAAAACGCATTCTTGTGCCAGATTTCGTAAGGACTGACTAAAGCGTGGCCAAATGATGGCCCAGAAAAGTTTAGGTGATCTATGAGCCCGATAGTACAGCTGGAATGGATCAGATCACAAACTTAGGGAACTGGTTGAGAGGTATCCGAATGCAGAGTTTCGTCTTATTTGATGAAAATTTTAAGGAAAAGCAGTCCAAATAATACATTTCTGGGGAGTTGTTTGAATTACATTCTTGACCCCCTCAAATCCTTTAAAGAGGACTGCATGAACTAAGGTAAAAGCTTAACAAGTCAATCGGTCCAAGAACTAAGGAATGGTTTAAAATCCTCTTAGTAAGGAAGAAGAAACAGCAGGGAGGGAAATATAATGAGATCCGAGATGCTCATAACTTGGAAAGAGAGTTCCAACAACAAAGCTGATGACAACTCTCAAAATGACAACTCTCAGAATTAGATATCATCTGCTCCTTAGGGTCTGACCCTGCACAGCGAATCTAGAAAGATCTTTCTCTTCGGCATCCAGTAATTACAGCGTAGCTCATTAAACGTTCGTATCATTAGCGTGAAAAAGATCTGTAATTACTGGCACCCAACAGCAATTTATCATTCTGTTATTTTCGTCGGAGGAAAGACTTCTTTTAGGTCACGTAATTTTGATCAGCGAATTCTTTGATACGCTGATTCAGTTGGACATGTTAGTGTTCGCAAGGTTTTTGTGTTGCCACCATTATCATTCACCGTGCAGCATTGTTCCTGACCTTCTTATATTCACGACTACTCGGAAACTCGGCGGTAGCCTTGTTCATTCTGAAAGGAGGTTCATGTCTCTGGGCAAAAATGGTCAAAACACTGCTAATCTGATATACGCATAGTGGTAGGGAATATGTAAAAAGACATCTTTGTGCCAAATTACAACGAAATATGACATGAATTTCAGATTTACAAAAATTCCTGAGGAAGGTGAACGGAGAACCTAGTCACATCGTCATGATGTGAGAGCAGCCTGTTATCCAGCTTCTGTTTACTTGTCTCACACCTTGACGCAAATATTGAGCAGCGAAGCCGCAGAAAGCTCCCAGAGTTTCAATCATCGCTCTTACTCTGGTATTTCTCCATCTTCGTGGGTTGTTGAGGTAAGGTTTCACACCCATGTAATCTTCACCTGAAGGCTCCGGATGCCAGCGACGATTAATGTTAGTGCCAGTAAACAAGAAAGTTGTTCAGCACATCACACTATACATATACCTTACTAGCCAGCTACGTGTTGGCTCCGGATCAAATTCATCACAAGAATATGGTGACATCCTTGCATGCTGTGGGGGTTCGTCGGCTTAACTCGTGAATAATGCTTCGTCAAGCTGAATACAAGAAAATGCATCGCCGTATTCCTTTTAGGCTGCTTAGGGATTATTATATTATTTCATTGTCTTTTTCTTTGCGTAAAAGCTTCACATTAGTGCATTCTCTACACAGGGTGCCTCAGTCTTTGGTATTTTTGTACACAGAAACATCTTTTCTGGTTTACCATCGAAAGTAGTGTCACAAGGATGGAAAATATGAATTGGGAATATTACGAAATTCTAATAGCAATAAAGATAATGTTTCCCCTCTTTCACTGTGCTAAAACATAGACATGAGTGTAGATCTTTCAGACACTGTACTCAGAGTTCAAGCGAATGCTTATTCCCTTGAGCACGAGAGTACGACCCTTGAGCACAACATGATCCTTAAGCACAACAGTACGACCCTTTAGCCCGACAGCACGACCCTTGAGCAAAACTTTGTGGCCTTTGGGAATGATGGCGCAACCTCGTTTGTCCACTAAATTCATGCAGATACTTGGACGCCGCCGGATGTTTTGCTACACTTGCTTTGCCATATCCTCGGTGGCTTGGCGGCTCCTCAGTTGTGGTGAGATGATTAGCAAGGAGCATTAGATATACACCATAGTAGCTGTACTTTAGCTCAGTATTGTCATAATGTGTCACTGCCAGTTTTCCGTTAGTACCGCAGGAGTTCGTTCCACCCAACGCCACTTGCAAAAGAAAAAAAAAGTTTACTCTAATAATTTCAAGAAATTTTTTAAATATAACCAAGACACTATAAAGAATATGCGAAATACTTATTGCCATATGTTTTCAGTGTTTCAAAATATGTTATTACACTACTTTGAAAAAGGAGGTAATGGAAAATATTAGAAATTTCTAGTGACTTTATCTAGAATCAGTACAAACTATATTCTTGTCTTTTTTTAATAACAAACTCTATGAAACCAACGGAACAAAAACCATCATTTACTCAAAAACATTGTCGAAAATGGTGTAAAATTTCTAACCTTACGAAATCGCTTAATCTGACTCTATCACATTTCCGTTTTAGTCCAAAACATGTCTTGCACATCACGTGTGAATTCTCTGAACACTCGTTATCGTGACAGGTATAACAAATCAACTTCTCTTTACGATCACGAGACCTGCACATGTGACACGGCTGTCTTGATCCTTAACTTAGGGAACTGACCTACAGGTCCTGATGCAGGTGGCGTGCTAAGTATTCTACCTCTAGATTCTTTACTCCTTAATCTCTTCTCAGTCTTCATCTTGCGCTACTCCTGCATGAGCTCAGGTGATGTTTTCTTAGTGAATATTCCTCGTCTGAACTTAACTAGAGAGTACCCCTTAATAGATCTCATAAGAGCTGATGGCCACAGTATTCCTGATACTGAAGAACACAGGGACCGCCATCGGCTATTTCAGCTGATGAGCTATTGATCTTGTAGAATTCTATACTTTCAGGTTTCCTTACGTCGTCTGTGGCTTGGTCAGTTGCATCGTCATGATGCATTTTGCTCATGATAAGAACACTGGACAATAATATTACATTATCTTGGAATGCAAATATGTTGTGGTTCTCCGCTCGACTTTTGGTATCTAAAAGTGCGCGCGTGCGCTTGTTTGTGTGTGTGTGAATTGAATTGAATTGAATTGAATTGAATTTATTTAGTAGCTCAGACTTTATAAAAAGTATGGAGC
>JAYMFT010230232.1:0-11206 GCA_038088735.1 Panulirus argus
AAAAAAAAATATATATATATATATATATATATATATATATATATATATATATATATATATATATATATATATACAACGTCATATACACATACAGAGGTACAATCTCAATCATAATATCGTGCACATTAAAATGTCATTAATGGCATGAACACCGACCGTTTACCAATGGAAAAACACACAGACACACTCACACTATTTTTCAAATACGAGTCGGATCTAGGAGCAACTAGTTACGGTTCCTGTTTTCTGCGGTGATGTATGTTACGTTCGCATCCTCTCCTGTGACCACCAAATCTATACAGGAATATCTAATTATATCTAGATCATTCCTGTTCAGCCCACGATCAGATTACGTGACCATTAAGGAACAGTTCCTGTGTAGAAAAAAAATATATATATTTGCATTTCAAGAGTTCTCAGTGTTGGAGGTAAACACTGTTTATTGAAATGGCCGCAAGTTTTCCAATGCAGTGGTAATAATGGTGAGGCATGGAGATTACACAGCGTATCCTCAGATAAGAATATAGGATTGTGACGCCTGTTGGAGACCGGGGCAAGGCAGTGCCTTAAGATGATGGTACAAGATTCTCTGAAAGGTGGTTCTGACGTGTCAAGCTCGGGCAGAGAGGAGAAAAATAATGCTTACACTTTATAAAACTTATGAAGATTTTTCTCATCTCGATATTAAGATATGAATAATATGCCAAAGCGGTTTAGAACTTTTCATAGCTATCCAGTGTGAAAGTCAGTCTGGGAATCGTTGAGGGTTACGGATATGAACAGTTCCAGCTCTAAACTCGAAGCATAATATCTCGTTCGGGCTTTCTCACCCCCAGAAGCCCTCATTCCTCGCACTAAATGGCTTAGCCGCTCTTAAACATGCTCGCTGGTGCCGTTTGGTTTGCTTGCCTCCAGATTCTAGACTAATTATGTGATGTTATATCCGTTAGAGATTGGACACGAATCCACAGAATGTAGTAAGGCGGCCGTAAGATTTTCTGTGGGAGGGTCGGAGTAGGAAAGCAAATTGCCATACCGAAGTGATCGCCCAGATGGCCTTAAACGAGCTCTCTTTCACAGTTGTAATTCTACTATTTTTCTTTATATAATAGTCTGGCACTTTTAGTATAGTATATTTCCAGTCAATTCTTGCATTACATAGTGAAAGCACTGATAAAATCTAATGTTTTCACGCAATACATAACTATCCTTTTCATAAGTGAAAAGGTCGTGTTTACAAAGTTAATTTTGAGGTTTCATTGCGTTATCAAAACACCCAGTTGAGCAAAAGATTTTGCTCCTCTCTTTGCTGTAAGTGGTAGCAAGCAGACTGTTGATAACCATCACTACCTCTACTGAATTAACCAGATCAGCATCTTGGCTTACAGAAACCCATACAATTATGAATAAATCCATCCCTATCTATAAGCACAGTAAACCATACTACATTCTCAGCAATACAACAGTAAGGAATGTTACTGTATCCAATACAGCAGTGAAAGGCTGACCTAATGCAACTGGTCTTATCAGTAAGGATGCTGCACAGCAAGTGTGTTGCTCTTTTCATCCTGAAGCAAAAAAACATTTAATCCTATTACACAGTGTTGCCTCGACTTTAGCGAAGGGATTTAAAGCTGGAGATAACTGTACTAACTGGTGACTGTATCGAGTGGGAGACTGTATGAACTGGGTGACTGTGTCAAGTGAATGACTGCTTTAATTGGGTGACTTTTAGCTGGATGACTGTATTAACTGAGTAACAGTTAACTGAGTGTTTATCATTACAAGTATCATTCCAGATGAAGGTGAGTATGTTATTAGACATAAGGAAGATAAGAACGAAAATATTCAAAGAGAAACGTAATGGAAGGGAATATCAAAAGCTGAAAAGGAAAAAAAGGGTGACCACACGGAAAGCTTTCGTTATAAGCAAAGGGGAAGAAGCAGAAGGATATTAATGGTAAAGTACCAAAAGAAACAGGAAAAAGAAAGGTAATGTATAAGGCTAATGACCAGTCCGTCACTGGTGATATATCTTCGTGCACTTAAAGTAACTCTGGGGTATTCTAAGGCACCTTTTTGGGGTAGTGGTCAGCGTTGCTGGCTTCGCAATCCGCTGGGCCAGATTCGATCCACTTCCGGCGCAGGCAAACGGGGCGCAGCCCCACCCAGTTATTCATCATCCTTTTGCTTGGTATAATAAATATATACCAACTTGGGTTGGGGAGAAGCAACAGAGTTGTGACAGATATGGTAAGCCGCCGGCTTGTAACTGTGTGCGAGTGTCCATATCCGGGGACACGACCCTCACTGATAAGCTTAATAAGCCTACCAAGGGTGTCTACGTCCGGGAACACGGCCCTCACTGACAGGCCTACCAAAGATGTCCATGTCAGGGGGAATGGTAGACCTTACTGGCTAGCCTAATGAGACTACCACTGACAGGTCTAATGACTCTACCAGTGGTGTTAGTATCTAAGGACTTGGCCACTCACTGGCAGGCCTAATGAGCCTACAAGGGACTGGTACTTTACACGTATCATACGGTTTCGAGGTGGTGCCGCTCTGGCTCCAAACGGAGCCTTCTTATTACCTCAGTACATCTAAAGCCTCCTTTCTACGCATGCTTTTCGATGCCAAGGTACCTCCTTGTGTTGCGAAATCATGTTCATAGCGTTGTGTTGTCCCTTAAAAAAATCCTTGTTTGTTCAGCCTTCTACCAACAGCTATAGCCTCACCGAAACTGAAGAAAATATATCAAAAGTCTACCAATATACAAAGTTCAACATTTCGTTATTTTCCTTTGTGTGATTTTAGATATCTTCCTGGAGATTACTGCCCCGAAGCTTGAAAGAATAAAAAAAATATCTTTAGTCTCCTTGCTCTGGGATGTCTGACGTGAATTCGATCTTGCTGAGAAACTCAGTAAGACACGCCTGTTTTTTGATCACTGATAAGATAGATTCAGTCACTCAAGATGGCAGCCGAAGGCATTTCTAAAAGTTAGGAGACCTTTCTGAGAGTATAGACGACACAATAAAATGGCATAAAATACAAGAGATGATACAAAAAAAAAAAGAAGTACAACAAAGAGTTTTATGAAGATGGAAAGGAGGGACAATGTGAAATGTGATCTCAGGAAAAAAAATCCTTCTGTAACGTCTATCACGTAATTCACACACTAATGTCACCTTGCTCACCCTTCCACATTTATCATTAGTTAGTCATATTCGTAAATCGGTGGGAAGTTCAGAAGTCATCAAACGCCTGAGTGTGAGACCATACAACAGTTATCATACCGTCTCCCGGGCTTCGACAAGGGATAAGCAGAAGGGGGAACAGTACAAAATCATTTCCTCCTGTGCGACAAGGACCTACCCACCATAACTATTCAGTAGTAGACGGGAGGAGAGGCTCCCCACACATACCGCTTATCTTCCTTCTGGCGGTGCCTTGGCGATATCCCATTAAGGTCCCTTATGACCCATTATGACCTATTAGGCG
Source organism: Panulirus argus (assembly GCA_038088735.1). Classification (NCBI taxonomy): domain Eukaryota; kingdom Metazoa; phylum Arthropoda; class Malacostraca; order Decapoda; family Palinuridae; genus Panulirus; species Panulirus argus. The sequence goes on from JAYMFT010230232.1 coordinate 3,505, forward strand.
CTCTTATCATGCCGGGCTGGGGGAGGCGAGGCGTTCTCAGAGGTTATCACGCCTGACCTCGGCTCCAGAGGACCAAGTTTTCTTATTATTTAATGCACGAAAGACTGATCGTATTGTGAGATGCAGTCCCTGACTTACTTAACGTCTTTTTTGTGATAATTTGTTTTTCTTTTTACGTTATGAACCACCTCTTCGCTACGTTTACAAAGCTGAATAATACGATACCACGTGAAGGGCTTCTGTCTGGATTTCTAAAGCCAATAAACTCCATACGATGGAAATGTGCCTTTATCACTGTCACTAAAGCCTTCTCACGGAGACTATTACACCATTAGCTTCCATCACCATCCGTCATTATCAGCATCTGTGGTTCCTGTAACCATTAAAATCACTTTTATTATCCCTAACGCCATAATTGGCCTATCAACTCTACTTTTATCATCCCATTAGTCTCCATTCCTCGTTCTGCCCCATGCCTACCACATCCGCCAGTATTTCACCCCGAACATCCTCACAATCACCATTTCTGTACCTACAAAATCCATGTCACCAGCAAAGACACCACTAGCCCTATTACACCATTTGTATCATCATTACTGTTACCACAACAATTAACATCCGTATAAACACTGTCATCACCACTGTTGGCATCACCACATACGTCACCACTCTTTTCATTACTTGTGTCATTATCATCATCATCATTAGCACTGCTAACATCATCAGGCTTCACACTAGTCCAGTCACCTCTAGCTTCACCACAATATTCATCAATACCTCTCAACACCAATCTTATCATCACACTACCATCACTGCCATCTTTATCACCACCCCTCGCCACCACAATTCCTGCAAAAACGCTTATCAGTCCTGTCACCACCACTCCTATGACAACCCTTATCACCACTCCAATCAACGACATCCCTAGCATCACCCTCACCACTACAGTCAAGAGGGCATCATCACACATCATCACCATCGTCACATGCTCCGTCACAGATTTCTCTGTGGAAAAATATTCAATCCTCCGTCATATTCCTTCTCCAGTGAAGGATTAGATCATAGGATATATTTCACAGGCAGCGTATCCTCCTCTTTCCTGGTTGAAGGAGCGGCCTCCTTATGCAGGAAGTATTGGCCAAATTCCGTCGTTGTGTGTTGCAAATGTCTCGTCTGATGTTGCTACCTCGAGCTGCATCCGACTTTAACGATGTGCCAGAAAAGGTAGGTACCTTTATAATCATATATATATATATATATATATATATATATATACATTGTGTGTGTATGAGTGTGTATTCACACAAGAAATATCGAACAAGGAGAACCTGAGCTCTGAGTTCACCCAAAATACCAAAAAATGCCGAGCAGAATAAATTCTAGCGAAATATTTGCCTGGGAATTTTATACAGGAGAGGGTAATTGTTGATACGTCTTAGCGACTGCATCTGCAGGATGGCACTCCTACTTATCTCGAATCTTACAGCCAAATCTGCTAAGATCCAGCCCAATAATTTCAAGTTTTTATCAGATCTTCTGGGCAGAATGACAACTTTTTCCTGAGCATGTTCGCAGTTTCCAGGCGTGCCATGTTTGTTGGTCGCAAAAACAGATTCACTTTTGTGTTACGACGGTTGAAAAACAACTGTCAGTGTTTGCTGTGACGCAAAAGACACTGGATGAAGTGATAATGAACTGAAGAATATCTTCTTATACCTAGTGTCATTGTATTCGTGTGTGTGTGTGTGTGTGTGTAGGTGATTCAGGACTTTTGTAGCTACATCGTAGCAGATGTTTCGTGGATGTAGAGTTGCCCTATACATTGATTGCCGTACATACCGATACAAAGAACTCATATCCAGAAAAGATATACGTGTACGCATACTGCTAGACTTCTAGACTTTTCATTTTAATTCCGAAATCTAAAACACTTTCTAAAGCAACGTACGTTCTAAAAGCTTTCTAAAGCAACGTTAGAATATGTGTCAACGAAGTGAATAGATGGGATGAGCAGAGAGTCGTGTCCCTGAATCACAGGAGCATATTCCAAGAAACACGATAAACATGCTATATTTACCCTCACAAACAAACTGAAACTGATTCGAAAAGGAAAATCCCGATGAATAATTGACAAAACTTACCTAAGTGACGCCATGCAATACCTAATTTTCCCGTTGCCTTTCGGAACAATGTTATTTTTAGCAGCCCTCTGTTGACACAAGGATTACACAACAGCCTGAATCAACACACTGAGGGTCGAGGGTCCGGTAAGTAAGACATTGCTCTGCTAACACCTTATGTCTTTTTTCACTTACCTACCAGATGGCGCGGGAAGGTCATCATATAAACTCGCCTCTCGCTGTGTTCACGTCAACCCGGAGCAACCACAGGTCAAGTGAGTTTAAGAGACGTTGTGTATGTACCTGTTCGAGGTGAATACATGGCAGTTTAAGGGCGATTTTTCCGTGTCTTCAGTGCATAAGTTACAGCTTGGGCGTGAGGAGAGGGGGGGGGGTCGTGTGAATTTCTGTGGAAAAAATATTTCATACATCCAAATCCTAGTCTCTAAGAGTTCCAAACATCCAGGGGTGTACTACCTCATTATGCATATAAATACATGAAATGCCTTATCCATCGTACTTGTCAGATAAGTCCTTAGCTCTAAAATACTTCATAATAGTGAAGTAAGAAATATCTTTACATCTAATGAAGTAATTACGAGCGGTGTTGTGTAGAGAAAATTGGTTACTGAGGAATGAATGAAAGAGTTTATATAAAATAAATAAATGGGTGCAGGAAGAAGAAGAAGAGTAAAGCGAGGCAAGGAGAGTGTTAGGGAGCTTGTGAGAAGATGAGACACTATACAATGGTGGAATGATAAGGAATGGGGACTGTTATGATCATCTGTTCTCTGATCCCAAAAGACGATGGTCTCAAGTCAGTGTCACATTATATACCCGGAATAGGTAAAGATGGCATCTTTGTGGAAATGATAATAAATCACAACTTTCAAGGCGAAACTTAAGATTTACCATTCAACTATTCAACAGTGACTACGACCTTGAAAGAAGAAAAAATACGTCATATCACTTTGATTTTCATGTTCATACACAGAAAGATAGATGACGAAGGAACAAAGCCTTAAAACTGTCATGTGGGCAAAGACATTGTTAGAGTAATGTTCGTAATTCCAGGACCCAGGTTACAGATCCAGCACCAGCGAAAAATGAAGTATTCGAATCTTGGCTTTTGATAATGTTTCGTGTAAACATTCCTATAAGACACAAGATCCTCTGGCATTGTCATGTCCCAAGGAATCTGCTATTCAGCTCGATAGGAAACTATATCGACGATCCTTTCCAAATAACACGACCATAAGAGAAAAAAGGGGAACCAGAACGTGTCCAGGAGGAAATAGAAAACAAGGAAGAGGAAGTAGGAGTTAGTGACTGCTGAGAAGGAAGAAGGAAGCAGTGAGCAGGATGTCGAAGTTAGGGAGAGGCTGACGGCAGCAAATCACAAGACAATCCTATGTATAGACAGCCATCCTGCGGTCCTTTGACTAGGAAACAGTTTTTACCAAGGTATATTTTTCCCTACAGCTCGTCTACAACAAAAACTCAAAAAGAAAATATGGTAACCTGTAATAAAGGGGAAAAAAATCAACTCTGATATTGTCTTTCCTCTACTACTGTGTGTTGACAGCTTTGATATTCCCTGCTAACGAATACTGTGTTAGCGGCTTTGCAATAAGGAGTGATAAAGATCTTGATGTAATCTAATCCTAGAAACCTGAGTAACATGCTCAACTCTGCAAACGAAACAATAGACAGTATTCTGTAAGGAAATACACAGAACCAGTGAATAGAAGATATCTGAAGACGCTACCGTCGACCAGGTAAGATCTATCAGTGGGCTTTGAGAGAGTCTTGTGTAGAATTATCTACGAACACGTGAACAGTGACAAGATTAAGGTTCATATTGGAGATAATACAGTGTCTCTGAATAATATCTTCCTGGAATTTGGTAAAGGGATTACCTACATTTGTGAGGGATTACCTACAGTGGTGAGAGATTACTTACAGTGGTGAAAAATTAGCTAAATGGTGAGGGACTACCTACAGTGGTTAGGTACTATTTACAGTGGTAAGGGATTACCTACAGTTGTGCGAGATTACCAAAAACGGTGAAGAATTACTTACAATGGTCAGGGAGTACTCTCAGTGGTGAAGGATTAACTACAGTCGTGAGAGACTACCTATTGTAGTGGGGGATTTCTTACAGTGGTGAGAGAACATCTACAATGGTGAGAGACTACCTAGAGTGATGATAGAGTATCTAGCGGTGAGGTATTACCTCTAGAGGTGAGAGATTACCTACAGAGGGAAAATAAACAAATACTTGAGAAACAAGACCTCACAATAGTATGTGGAATGACTTCTGTACACAATAATACAAGCGTGAAGGTTCGAGGGTTGTATCCCGAACGAAGGAAAGTTGATGATTTAGAGACAAAGTCAAACAAATAAAACGGAATAGATAGGAAACAGTGTAACTGAGGATCATAAGTAGACTTAGAAAAGTTGATAAGGAGGGATAATGAAAGAAAGTAAAACAGAAAAAAGTAGTATCTGAAGGTAATGAAGATATGTCCGAGAGACAACATAAGCATAATGAAGAAATGGAAAGATATACAAGACAGAGTGATTAAAGAAGTGCAACCACAGGTTGATGGCAGAACAAGTAAAGAGGACAGAGGTTAGTGTATGAGGCAATGAACAATGGACAGTGAGGTATGAGGGATCTAAGGGTGGGAGTATGGTCCTACATGCTGAGTATGAGGGATGAATGGGAAGTTAGGACTATATGAGGCAGGAGCTGTGTGGAAAGAGAGATCTGGGGTGTGAGTATGGTCCTACAAGTTGGATATGAGGAATGAATGAGAAGTCAGAAAGACAGTATGAGACATGGACTGAGAGGTATAAGGGAAATGGGTATGGGAATGCGGTCACACATGCCTGGCATGAGGGACAAACGAGCTGTCATATCAACACTATGAGGCATGGACTGTCAGGCATGAGGGATCTGGGGTGGGAGTATGGTCCTAGACGCTGGGTATGAGAGATTAGTGAGTAGTCAGAGGAAAGAAAAACTCCTTTTGTCCTGTAGGTAAATACCTATCTTTACCCAACGTTCCCTTCCTTAGAATATTACCCAAAAGAGTGACTCAAATGAAAGACTTCTTCACAAGTCCTTATCTTTACACATCTCTACCGACATGTTCCCTTCCCACTTCATGTTAACATCCCTCTCTCTCTTAAAAATCCCCTTTACCTCAGTCAGTCTATCCTACCAAGTCAAGCTTGCCTTTCTCTTTTTACCTCATCCTTCATTTACGTCATTCATATAAACTCCTTCTGTCATCAACTTCTTACCTTTTACAAAATTTCACTCGGAACATCCTCACTCCCTATTCACTCAGGAAGTTCACTCGGCACCCAAACCTCACTATCCTCATGGCTCTGTTACATCCTACTCACATGTCCCTCTCTTACATCAGACCAGGCCTGGCCATGCCTTCTAGACTCGCTTATAAACTCATATTCTCCTTCCTTATTAGTTCTCTCACAGCATCTGCAGCTTAAGTTATCTTCCAGCACTTTGCTGTCTCTCTAATATTACTCTCACTTCACTGGAGATATTTCCCAAAAATCTAAAATTAATTCAGTATTTCCACAGCCCAACAGTTTTCACAATTTTGATTTCCTTTGTTCTCAAACACCGCCAGCTTTTCTTTTTGCTCCAGTTCAGTTTCAATTTCCTCCTCGTACATTTTCTTTCTTTCTTTCTTTCTTTCTTTCGTTTTTCTTTCTTTCTCAACAACATCCCGCGATTCTTCCAGTAACTCGTCCGTTAGCTCACCATCCTTTGGTAAAAAAGATATATACTTCTTTCAGTCTTCACTCCTCTACCTTTTATTACCTGAGCACTCCATCTCTTGAAACATGAAGCAACCATGGCCTCCATCCCTTGGAGCACGGAACGACCATGGTCTCTGGCTTCTGAAAAGTGGAAAAACATGGTCTCCGTCCCTTAATATGGATCAACCATGGTACCTTCCTCTTAAAACAACCATGGCATCCTTGCCTTTAAACCTAAAGTATCCATATCTTCCATCTCTTGAAGCATGACACAACCATGGCCCCCATATCTTGGAACCTGAAGCAAACTAGGCTTCGTCTCCTTGACTAACGAAGCAACCATGATTGGGAGTAAGTTCTCCCCTTGTCATACACCGTCACCTTTAAACTTTTTACTCTCTTCTGATGAATCTAATTGATGCCCTACACTCTCTATGGATAAGTCTTCGCCGCTTTTCCTTGTTCACCAATTGTCGACCGCTTTAAAGTGTTATCCAAGAGATTTTCAACATTCTTTTGTATTTCCAATATGTTTTTGACATCATTTTCATAGTGGATATTTGTTCGACGCATCTACGACCCTTCAAGAGTCCAACTTACTCATCTATTTCAGTTTTCATTAACTTCTCGGTAATAACTCTCACAAATGAATTGTTTTTACACTTTTTAAAATAATCATATCATCGTCAATCATTCGGTAATATTACCTTTACTGAATCCATACAACTTACTTTGTACAGTGCCATTAACCTTAGGAAGATGAAATTATTGCTTGAAAGTACTTCCACACCACTTAGCCATCTATTTGACACTTTCTGCATGCCAGCCCATGTACACCAACTTACCATTCTTTCATTCAAGTGCATATAGGTTACTAAATCTATTGCAAGAATCTTATTGTTATACACACGTCCTTTGATGTGTATTGTCTTTTCCTAACCATTTGATCTCGCTGAAAATCTTCTCTTCATCTTCTACTATCTGTTCCCTAAATAAAAAAATGTGAACAGTTCCTCATGCTCTTACAAGAAACTTGTATTCAGCAAACATTTCATGTGTATGCTCTTAATCGAGGAACTGCTTGTTGTGGGACTATTCCCGAACTAACATTACACCAACTGACTAATCACGTGACAGGGCCCTAGGCAGCCTCTCTAAAGGTGAAATAATCCGAGCATCATTTCGTCAGTGGTAAGAAAAAAAAAATATCTACAAATCAAATCATAAAGAGATCTAGAAAGCAAACAAGACTTCCATCTCTTACAAAATGATATCTACAACAAGACAGCCCATACGACAGTTATCAATAATTATAAACTCGAATAGATCGATATAATGGCACAAACATTACATATAATTTTTGGCATTTATGTTATGACTGTGGGAAAAATCTTCATCAAATTAAAGCAAGAGTGAAAAAAAGAAATACGCTTTAATAAAGACAGATAGGTAATTAAGAGGCAGCTGAGAGTCATTTCCCTTACAGAGAGAGCTGAAGGACAAATGCCTCATTTCTCCTGATTTTAATTTCCAATGTATTTCAGTTTCACATATTCCGCCAAACCTTCCTTCGCCCCAGGCATACTTCACTTGTTGCCACATGTTTACAAAATTAACAGGAGGGATATCGTCCTACGTCAAACTTTTTAATGTCGAAAGTTAAGGGAGGGCGGACTCTTATACTAACGAACGATAAAAGTTTGCGTAAACATATATATATATATATATATATATATATATATATATATATATATATATATATATATATATATATATATATA